>JAUZST010014385.1:0-10632 GCA_034779995.1 Parotocinclus haroldoi
GTGTGTGTGTGTGTGTGTGTGTGTGTGTGTGTGTGTGTGTGTGTGTGTGTGTGTGTGCGCGCGTGTGTGTGTGTGTGCGCGTGTGCGTGTTTGCGGTTACTATTTCCAGCTGCTCCCCTGGGTCGTTTGGAGTTGTAGGTCTTACCATGAGTGGGTCCAGGATTCAGGGTGCTTCAGTGCTATTGGACCAGGATGTCAGTACTCCCAAAGCAGCCGAGGTTACTATCTGTAGGCTAAAAGCTGCCAACATCCCACAGAGGAACACCGTTGGGCTTATGTTTGCATGCGTGGCCCGTGGGCACAACCACTACAACAACCAGCACAATGTGGAGGCTGATATCTTCAACAAGATCTTTCCTAACATACCACTCTTTGGTTTCTTTGGAAACGGTGAGATTGGTTGTGATCGTATAGTTAAAGAGAACTACATGCTAAGTCAGACAGATGTTAATGGACTGCAGCATGGTTTTACAACTGTCATGAGTCTGGTACACTTAGGATAATGCACACACATACATATGCCATACTCTGTGACAGAGTTAAAAGATATTCAGTGTCTTGAGGGGAGGCCGTAGCTGAGCTGGCTGTTTTATGCTCCAGGCCATGTTCTTGACCTTGGAATTCCCATTTCATTTTAATAAAAATGAAACATACTGGAGACAGTACAGATAGTTTTTTCGCTTTTATGGGGCTTGATATTCATCTTACTTTGAAGGCTACTTTTTACATCTGTATAAGATGCAGCATGTAATACTCCTGTTTCCTGTAAATATTTGTTGGCATCTTAGAAGGGGTGGGTTTGCTATAGATTTTATCCAAGTACTACTTGTTGATAGGATAAACCTCGCCAAGAATGAGATGTTGGAATTGAATCCAAATTTATATGTATAAATGTCATGATAATGTATGTAAGTGATTTTTAAACAAATGGATTCTTAAACAATTATAAAGCACAGGATACGATTACTTGGGCCTGTTCAACTGTTCAGAAACTGTACGATTGAAGAGGGGCTCTAGTTACCCTGTTAGGCCACCTCTAGCATGAATATAAGATGAGATACGGTTGGGCAGTGGAGGCAAACAGGTTCTGTGTGATAGCCTCTGGATCATTTGCCCAGATATTTTTGCAGCTGGGCCTGTAGAACCCTCATAAATCGCGCCTGCTCTTGGGGACGTGTGCTGCTCCACAGCAAAGGCAGGTTTAAAGCTTTCAACAATAACCCTCCATACTTAAACCCGACAGTGGTCAGATCCCAAACTTAACCTGAACTCATTGCTAAAGATGACCGTATCATCCCGTCCTTAACGTCCATGTTTCTTGTTCACCACTGCAAACGGAGGTGACGGTGGCTGGATATTAATGACATGACATGTAAGGGACAAATTTAAGACATTTCCTTAAGCACCTGTATATGGTCTGTGTCAGCAGATCTGTTTGATCGTACTGGTGGTGTGTCTGGGCTGTCCAGAGTCTCTTTGTTGTGTGTACTAGCCCCAGGGAAACACTGCTTTCATTCACTATAAAACAGCTAGGTAAGAACAGCTTAGATGGTGGGCAGTTTGTTTTAGTTTGCATTTTAGAGGCATGTTTAGAAGTCAGCATTCTCTTGCCAAATGAAAACTATACCCAAATGTAACCTTACCTTTTGTAAGCAGCGGGGAAGCACTTATATGCCCTCTTGTGGCAAGACCAAGTGTCGTATTAGACTACACCGGTAATCATTTACATATATGTGAGACATAACTGCTAGTTTTGCAGCAATCAGGCTTTGTTGTCATTGTCAATGTTTATTTTTTTTTGTCAATGAGTATATATACTACAATCTAAAGCCAGTCTGCAGTTTTATACAGAGTTACGTCAACATACTTTGGAAATCTTTGCACACGTTTAAAAACATCCTATTGGAAGGTGCAGAAAATGTCAATTATATTCAAACTCTAATCTGTTGCATACACTGTGTTCCTTAAAATCAGTAACTCGCCGCGCACTTTTTTCCCCTAAACATTTGTTCAGAAACCAGGAGTAATAATCATTGGCCCACAGACGTGTATTCAGATTGGGATCTGAGAAATTTGGAGACCAAATCACCACGTAAACCTTTTTAACATGTTCCTCATGCTAGTCTTAAACAGGTTTCATTAAGAACCCAAGGCTTCCCAGCAGAGCATAGCCCAGAGCATCAATCACGCTGTCAGTGTTACTTCATCTGTCCGTGGTTTTAATGTTATTGCTGATTCGTTGCATGTGAAATTGTTACTGCCCAATGATAAACACGATGCTCTCTAACGTAAAATTAAAATACATGAACAAGAATACCTACTTCACAATACTGATGGACTTATTGTAATAGACTAATACTCAGTATTTAGAGAGAAATGGAAGGTCTATTAGTGTACAACTTTTGTTTTGGGTTATACTGAAAAAGCAAAGCTGCTTAGTTGTATAGTGTTCTGCCTTTATTTCCTTATAGAAAAAGAGTAAATCTGCTGTAGTTGTATTTTGTTAAAGTTACTTCTTTAATAAAACTGAATTAACTGTTACCGAGCAACTGACTGGATGATTTGAGAATTGAATTTGAATTCCACAGAGGTGTTTTTGGAATGTTAGAGCAAGAGTCCTCTGCATGTTTGGATTGCAGATATTCCGGTATATTATAACAATATTGTATCTGCATTTTAGTTAGGGTACCCAATATGTTGCTAGTTTTATCCTTAACTTGGCTAACTCAGTTATCCAAGCCGTTAACAATTCAGATGAGCAGTGAAGAGGTCATTGCCTTGATCTAGAGTGGCAGTTGCTGGGAAATTTCTAATTATTAAGAGTATTAACTGCTTACTTTACCAGGGCATGAGAGATACCTTGCTCATTAATGTGTCTTCCATTCTGACATAGTCATTATAGTATAGAATATGTTATGTTGATTTAATTATTGCAATAAAATATTAATTTAAGATTTTCGTTTTCGATCTCAGGTGAAGCAGCCATGTCCTCCCAGTGTCCATGTGGGTTTACTCTGGTGTTCCTCTTTCCTCACATGTTCCAAAGATATCCCTGATAGTTTGATTGATGTTTCTAAATTGCCCATAATGTGTGTGTGTGTATGTGCCCTACAATGAATTAGCACCTTATATAAAGTTGTTCCTTGTACCCTATGCTGCAAGCTAGGCACTTGCTTTCCTGCTTCCCTCACCAGGATTAGGATGGACCACAAAGTGTCATAGCACAGGACTTTAGCATTTGCTACATGCCACCAGCCAGAGACTAAATACAGTAAACAAGTAAACAAAACGATGTGTGAAAATGCACCTAAATCACCACCTCAGCAAAAGACATTTGATAAGTTGTTAGAACACTGAAAAATGTAACAATTAGCAGGGGCCTTTACACAGTGCTCAACAAACCAACAACCATAGTCAGTACATACTTCTATAATATTTAATAAACCATTACCAAATCAAATAAGACCGTAAGAGCTTAAAAATACCTAAAGTAAAGTTGCTAATTTGTTGTGTACTAACTCTGAACAAAGCGACAATTCAATTCAAATTTTTTTATATAGCGCTTTTTACAACAGAGCATTGTCTCAAAGCAGCTTTACAGTATTATATTATCTTAAAAGACCAATCCAAAATTGACTAAACCTAGGGCGACAGTCGAAAGGAAAAACTGCCTGAAAGTAGAAGGGAGAAACCTTGGGAGGACTCAAAGACTCAAAATGGGACCAGTCCTTCATGGGTGGCCTAGATGTTAATTAAGTAAATACTTAAAAGTATATTAAAGTAATAATAAAATTAAGTAAACAGCATAATTTTAATCAATAATAATATGTAAGTTAGTAATAAAATAAATAACAAAATAGATTTTAAAATCAGTTCTCAGTGGGAGGTCCTTGGAGGCACATCTTCTCTTGGTGACTAAATGATGGAGGGAGTTACTGCACTCTGGTGGGACTGGTTATTGTTGATGAAGACCAGTGATGATGAAGTGATGCTGAGATGGAGGATTGTCTAAGTGAGTGGTGCTGGAACCGGTACCGGAACATCACTTCGGAGAGAAAATAGAAAATGTAGTTAGTTATGGATAAGGAGTATTGAGTCTATTAAGAGTCAATTTAAAAAAAAAAGAAATCATAAAAATTTAAATATGAAAGATAAAAGCAAATGTGTATAAAACCTGATGAGGGGCCAACTCACAGCAAGAATGTCCTGGAATCAATCACAGGGTAGAGTGGCCTCTGCATGCCCTCCCTGTGTCAGGGTGGGTTTACTCTGATTTTCTCCCACAAAGATAAGCGTATTAGTTTTATTGTTTAAGTTAAATTGGCAACAACTTGTGTGTATGCAACCTAATCAAAGTCTTAAGACTAGTTAAAAAATGGCAAGATTCTTTGTGTCTTGCTTTTTTAGCATTGAATTTAGGTTGTATTTATCTACCTCCCTGAATCATTCTGACATTCACTGATAGATTTTCTAAGGGTATTCGCCTCCTAACCCCCCCCCCCCCCCCAAACTCCCCACTGCTCTGAAAACCTGTACTTCAACCACGTATTTAAGATTTATGAGATACCTCTTATTCATCTTTGATCAGGGTGCCCAGTTTATTTCCCAGAGGGTATTACTGTGAGGCTATTACCTTACTTTTGTCTTTCATCCTCAGTCAAACGGGCGGGCCAAACATACAATTCAGGAAATCAACGCCACTCTGTGCTGGAGATCCAAGCAGTGAAGCTATCATTTGGCCTTAGTGGAATACGCACACAGCCTAAACAGTTCAGCCATGGGCCTTTCCCCTTTCAAAGCGTCCTTAGGTTCTATGTTCTGTAGAACAGTTGGAGTTGACTTCTCTCTCAGCCCAGCAAACCTACACTGGGTACGGAAAGTATTCAGACCCTTTTAAAATGTTCACTCTTTGTTTCATTGCAGCCATTTGCTAAAATCAAAAAACTTCATTTTATTTCTCATTAATGTACACTCATCTTGACAGAAAAAAACAGATGTAGAAATTTTTGTAAAATATGTTATTTAAAAAAAAAACTGAAATATCACGTGATCATAAGTATTCAGGTCCTTTGCTGTGTTTAATTGAACTAATTGGATTAGGAAAGGCACACACCTGTGTGTGTAAGAGCTCACAGTGCATGTCAATGCAAATGAGAATCATGAATGAACTGCACAAGGAGATCAGAGACAGAATTGTGGCAAGGTACAGATCTGGCCATCCAGCCAAACTGAGCAATCGTAGGAGAGGTAAAGAAGAACTCAAATATTACTGTGACTGACCTCCAGAGATGCAGTAGGCAGATGGGAGAAAACCAGGCACTGCTCATCACCTGCCCTATACAATCCCTACAGTGAAACATGGTGGTGGCAGCATCATGCTATGGGGGTGTTTTTCAGCTGCAGGGACAGGATGACTGGTTGCAATTGAAGGAAAGAAGAATGCGGTTAAGTACGGACATATCCTGGAAGAAAACTTTTGCCACAGTGCTCAGAACTTCAGACAGGGCTGAACATTCACCTTCCAACAAGACAATGACCCTAACTACATAGCTACAATAACAAAGGAGTGGCTTCGGAACAACTCTGTGACCATTCTTGACTGACCCAACCAGAACCCTGACTTAAACCCAATTGACCATCTCTGGAGAGACCTGAAAAGGCTGTCTACCAACTTTCACCATCCAACCTGAGAATGGCAGAGAATCCCCAAATCAAGGTGTGAAAAACGTGTTGCATCATTTTTAAGAGGATTCATGGTTGTACTAGCTCAAAAGGGAGCTTCTACTAACTACTGAGCAAAGGGTCTGAATACTTATGACCATGTGATATTTCACTTTTTCTTTTTTAATAAATTTTAGGTCAAGATGGGATGCTGAGTTTACATTAAATAGAAATAAAATGAACTTTTTGTTAACTTTGTGAAAGATGTTTGACAACGCAAATGAGATACAAACTATTATCGTGATTAAGGAGCAAGTGATATATTTGTGGGGTGAACAGAAGAACGTTAAACTGGATGAGAGTACTGAGAGAAAACACACTGACAGGGATGGGGTATGGACAGGATCAGATTGTACGGCAAATTCTTGTTAGATCGTCTTCGTATTAATTTTGAAATATTCCTTAATTTTTGTGAGCAGTTTAGCCGTAAATAGCATTCATAAGTGTGTCTGTCCTACTGTCATTAGGTCACTACCTGTATATTCTCTTTCAATTACAACTATATAAATTAGTTTACATTCATTCGTTCAGTCTCAGATTCATCTAGCTGATTTTCCATTTTGGAAGAAATGGATTTTAGCTTCCATCAAACAAAAGTGTCCTACCCTCCTTCTTCAGTACATTACCGTACCTTAAGGTTTAGTATGTGTATAACTGTTTAGGCTTCCACTCATGTTTTAATGCATCTGTGACGCAGTTGCACATCATTTGCACAGTTTTTCAAAATTCTTTGGGTCTGGTATTTCCTATACGGCATTGCATGTGCATGATGGTACAAATGGTTTATAGGATAGATTGTCATTTTCTTGAAGAGTATGTGGTTAATCTATAAATATCTGTAAATATGTCTATATGTATAAACATGTATATTTAGCTCCTGTCTACTTAAAATATTGCTATAAATGTATTTCATTAGTTTCAGGTTTATTTCAACACCTAGGCTGCCAAAGAAGCTTGGGTCCCTTTTTGACTCTTGGTCTTCCGAAGGTTTTTTTATTAATGTTTAGGGAGTTTTTCCTTACTACCGTCACTGCAGGCTCATCCAGGCCCAGATATTTGCAAATCTGCTTCAGTTCAATCCTCCGTCTTAGGCCACCATTAGAGTTGTTATTTTTTAGCAACAGCATAATGGCCATATATTACACTTTTGATGACAGGATGACTTAAATTTGTAACTCTATAATACAGTGGTACCTCACTTGACATTAATTAGTTCCAGAAAACTCTCGAAAAAAGGACAAGTACCGAGCACATTTTCCCCATTAGACATTATGAAAATACAATGGATCTGTTCCAGACTCCCAGGAAATCCACACTGCATAAGGGATTATATGCATTAATGGACTTCTGTTGTACATGTGCTCCCTGCTTTGTGATAGAGATATTTTTCAACAAATCAAAGTATATATCATGAACCGATGACTTTGATACAACCCCAAATCAGAGTTTCCCCTAATTTTTGTAAGCAGTGTAGTCTGGATGGTCTTTTCAGTGTATTTTGGAGCACATGCCATCCATTTTTATATAGAAAACTGTTTCGTCTGACCACAATAGGTTTCCATTGTGTGATGGTCCATCCTAGATGCCTCTGAGCCTTGAGAATTTGACTGAACTTCTGGACTTGGTTAACATGAGGTTCTTTTTCTGCACAGTAAAGGTATAAGCAGTATTTGTGAGTGCAACTCCATATTGTAGTGTCTGACAAAGGTTCGAGAAAAGTAATCCCTTGCCCATGTGGTTATATCAGCTATTGTTGAATGGTGGTTTTTGATGCAGTGCCATCTGAGTGATCAGAGATTACAGACCTGCAGTTTAGGTTGCACCCTTGCGCACTGAAATCCTACCAGATTTACCAGACCTGAATCGTTTTATTATGCACTGCAGAGAGTAAAATCCCTTCCAATATCTCTTTTAGGAACATTGTTTTTAAACATTTCAATAATTGTCTCAGGCATTTCTTCACAAACTGGAGGTAACTATGTGGCTCTGTGAACAAAACATTTTTATTTTGGGTCCATATCCAGGAAACTTCCCAGATCCAAATCCCATTGAGAATCTGTGGCCAATCCTCAAAAACAGGGTAAACAAACAAAGACCCAGAAACTCTAACGCCAAGCTCTAATTAGGCAAGAATGGGCTGCCATCGTTCCAGATTTTGCCCAAAACCAGCATGCTTAGGCAAATTGCAAAAGTCTTAACAAACGATGGTCAACACTATAAATATGAAGTCTTTGTTTAAACTGGGTGCGTTTGTCAATAAAAAGTAAGAAAAGGATTGAATGCTTATAACTGTACTTATAAACATCTGACAAAAAAGTGAGGCAGCAAACAGAATTTAACACAATACCTGCTTATTATAAAGTGTTTAAAAACCTCATGGAATGTAGTGAGTAATTAATTGAAAGTGAAAAATAAAGGCGATTCATTGACTCTACTGGTAAACCCAGAGCACTAGCATAGTTGCTAAGCTAACTGCCACTTTTGTTCTGGATAATTCCATTTTCTTTTCAGTTGGCTCTATCCATGGAGACTTCTTTGCGCTAAAAAAGCAGTACAGTGTTCTCTCGTTCATGGTGGGGGTTACATTCCAGGACCACCTGCGATAAATGAAAATCCGGAAAGTAGGGACGCTATTTTTATTTAAGAATTTATGCACTATTTTAGCCGAAGAACTTGCAGAACGTTTGGGTGGCATCGTAGGGCTTGAATGAATTCAGTCTATAATTAAACTTTCACAAACAGCGAACACAACATCGCAGACAAAAACTTGTCATGTCGGCAAGTAGTGACTCAGGCAGGCGATGCTCTAGTTTTACTTCTCGTTTTTGGTGAGTATTCATCCGCTGAGTAAATACGCTATTTGTTTGTTTATTTGTCTTCTTTAACGTCGCTATCTGCATCAGTGGCCAACAGCAACACACACAAGGTTATATCCATACACAAGTTCATCTCAAGACTAGTCATATATACACACACAACAAGGCAATGCCAATTTAGAGTAATCAATTAACCTAGCACGCATGTCTGTGGACTGTGGGAGGAAACCGGAGTACCCAGAGTAAACCCACACAGACACGCAGAGGACATGTAGACTCCACACAGAAAGGACCCAGGCCGCTCCACCCTGGGATTGAACCCGGGACCTTCTTGCTGTGAGGCAATGCTACCTGACTATTAGAATTTAAAAGTGTCCTTTACTGTTAGAATGTATATTTTTAATATATTTTAATAAATTGTGGTTTTTTTATGTAAAAGTTCCGCAAAAACCCATGAAACAGCAAAAAAACGTAATATATTTTGTCCATTCTTATTTTTTGAAAACCCACAAAGCACCGAGTCCGCGAAAGGTGAACCACGAAGTAGCGAGGGAACACTGTACTGTATGTGGAAAATAAAGAAAAAAACGATAAACACAGAAGAGATCTTAACTGAGCAAGGTCTATTGTGAATCTGAATAACTGAATCACTGTGTACTGACTCAAAAATCATGAATTACGAATCGAGTTTTGGCTGAAACAAGTCACGCATTTCGAAGTGTTTAAGCAAGTGCCAGGTTTTTACAGATACTACTGTACTTTTAAATCATTATAAGCTTTAGCCTTAAGCTAACCTAAGCCTTTTCACCTTAGCATGTCCTGCAATAACTGGTTGTATTCTAATACATTAAATCTAATGGTGGTCATTTGTACAGTTCTGTATATGCTATTGATCATAACTGCATAGTATTTGAATTGCTTCCACTGTGTAAATCAATGCATTATTGTCTTTATTCAAAGGTGAACGCAAACCACAGATGAGCAACAGGTGCTTCGCTCTAAAAAGACTAACAATCACTGATCTAAGCAACACCACCCACATTGCTAGTTCACCAACTGTGTCGAGCCAAACACAGACCGTGCACCAGCGAATGCAACCACACATTTACACCTGAGTGCTAAAAGGTAAACCGGTTCTCTTCATGGGACGATGTCAAAAATGTGGGTTTGTGCTGTGTGTGTAGCAGGGCATAACTGACTGAAAGTGTCTCTGTGGTGATGATTGACCTTGCTGATAATTTCAGAATCAATTACTCTGCATCTGTTCGTGTGTGTTTGTGTAATCACTGGCCATGTTGTATTCTTGAACCACATATACTATTGTCGATTCTGTTGTGTGTGTGTCACTTGCGGATTGAAGCACAGCATGCATCAATCTGTTAATGTACTCTGAGGTGTGAGCATAACATCGCATACAAGTGTGTGTGGGAGAGTGTGTGTGTGTGTGTGTGTCTCTCTCTCTCTCTCTCTCTGCCCCTCTAATGGTGCTCAGTTGTGGGGGAGCAGGAAACTCCAGCAGCAGTAGAACATTAGCACTCAGCTGGACAGTGTGTATCGATGGGCATCGCCAGTCTCTGCTCTCTGAACTGTCTGGCTAGGGTGACCCCTGACCCTGTGGCTGTTTGGCATGGCAGAATTCGCTGCGCACAGCATCGGTCATCGATCCTCCACCAACACCAAGACAGCACTTAGCACACTGACTGCAGGGGTAATAGAGTAAGCCCACTGTTATTACTGACTGTGTGTGAATCCCTCCGGCTGTTTTACTCTCTTTGACATCAATAGTTTAAAAAAAGCTATTACAGTTATCTGGATTGTTACATACTAATAAATTAAGGTCATTTTTTCTGTCACTTAAACCTTGATCTCAAGCAAGTCATTTATTTTCTATGACACACACAGTTACTCGATCACACTGAGACACTTTATACTGAGACATTGAAATTACATACAATGTCTAGTAGTAGTAGAAGATTGGTTTACTTAACGTCGCTAACGGCATTAATGACCATTTCAGCCACTCACACTCTCACACACACACACACACACACACACACACACACACACACACACACACACACACACACACACACAC
>JAUZST010014386.1:0-10632 GCA_034779995.1 Parotocinclus haroldoi
TTATCTCTGTACGCTACGTCTGGTTCCACCATTTATCCGCTCGTGTTCCAGAGCTCAGTTAGTGATGCTAATGTTTACGTTCTTGTGTAAGAACAGAAGCTGGTCCACATGTTCAGATACAAGTGTGGTCAATTATCGATTACTGACATTTGTTCATCGATTCAGAATCGTTAACGTCCGAATCGCGTGGCATCTAATGAATCAAATTTTTCACCCCCTAATAGGCAGACAGACGGACGGACGGACAAATAGACAGATAGATAGATAGATAGATAGATAGACTGGACGGATGGATGGATGGATGGATGGATGGATGGATGGATGGATGGATGGATAAATAGATAGATAGGTGGTTGGTTGGTTGGGTAGATGGATGGATGTATGATGGATGGACGGATGGATGTTTAGGAAGACGGAGACAGGAATGGATGGATAGTAGATGGATGAGTATAAAAACGGATGGATGGATGGACGGACGGACGGACGGACGGACGGACGGACAGATAGATAGATAGATAGATAGATAGATAGATAGATAGATAGGTGGTTCGTTGGTTGGTTGGTTGGTTGGTTGGGTAGATGGATGGATGGATGGATGGATGTTTAGGAAGACAGAGACAGGAATGGATGGATAGTAGATGGATGAGTATAAAAACGGATGGATGGATGGATGGACGGACGGACGGACGGACGGACGGACGGACGGACGGACGGACAGATAGATAGATAGATAGGTGGTTCGTTGGTTGGTTGGTTGGTTGGGTAGATGGATGGATGGATGGATGGATGGACGGATGGATGTTTAGGAAGACAGAGACAGGAATGGATGGATAGTAGATGGATGAGTATAAAAACGGATGGATGGGTGGATGGTAAGATAGATATAATTGGATGGATAATGCGTGTAGGTAGATGGACTGATATATGAGAGTGGGCGGGTGGAGACTCACCAGTCCGGCTGTTCGAGATTCACACTGACCACACACTTTTCCTTTCAATCTGGATTTTCTGCTTCTGCCGTCCTTGGGTGGAGGTTCAGGAACTCGATTCACTACGTACATGCACGCACACACACACGCACACACACACACACACACACACAGTTGCACAAAAATTCAAACACACCACAATTATTCACTCATAATAACACAATCACTTGCACACTCTCTCACACACATACATATTTACACACACATACATTCACCTGGAAACAGCTCATCCTTCAGCACTTTAATCCTCGTCTTGCTATTGGCATTCTGCTCAAACACATGGGAAGACAGACAGACACACACACAGACACACACACACAGACACACACACATATATATATATATATACACACACACATTTTGAGAACCTGTTGTGGTTCCTGTTTGTAGAGATTTGTACTGCTCAGCATATTACATTCAGGTATGTGTGTGTGCGTGTGTTACTGTCACTGCCGCTCTCAGTCGATCAGAACACTCTGTACTCAGTGTGTATTCTCCGTGCACATGTTTATGCAGTGTGTATCCTCACTCTGCCGAACGGTCTCTCTTTATTTCTCGCTCCGTTGTGACTCTGAGCCGATTTCCATCGAAGCGCACCGCACTTCCTGTTAGAATTACACAAAGCTACAACTGTTCGGGGTACAAACACAGTAACGCTCACGTACACCGGTCACGTAAAAACACACTGTGTGAGGCTTTGGGTCTTTTTCCACCTCGAACGTATGTAATATAAACCAAATTCCTTTGATCGGAGAAATCTGGGCATGTCGTTTACATGAAAACGTGTGTGACCACACAGGTGCAGGAATCCAGTTATGATTGGATTATTAACTGCCTGTGAATGCAGACACTGAGTTTGTTTTTACGCGCATTTACTAATCTAGCAACTAGATTTGTGTGAGTAATCCGATCGAGGAGTTTACATGCACTTAGATTCGATAAAACTTCAATTTTTAATATTGAATAATCAAATTCTTTATTTTCTTTACGGCAAAATGTTTGACAGTCATTTAGCAGATGCTGCAGGGTTGTCAGATCTCTACAGACCAGAAGGGTTCAGATCCCACCTCTGCCACAGTTGGGTCCCTGAGCAAGGCCCCTAACCCACAATGGCTTGGATTGTAAGACTGTATGGATTGTAAGTCGCTCTGGGTAAGATAAGGGCGTCTGCTAAATGACAGAAATGTAAATAAATAAATAAAGAGAAGCTGCACATTAATGGAACGATCCATACTTTGACATCTTTCTGTAGGACTGTGGTAGCCTAGCGGTTAAGGGACTGGGCTTTGGACCTAATGGTCCAGGGTTCAAATCCCACCTCTGCCAAACTGCCGAGACCCTTAACCCACAGGGGCTTGGATTGTAAGATAAGATAAGGGCGTCCCTGGAAAAACCCAGGGAAAAACCCTGGAACTTATGGACAAATAGAAGAAGGAATGAATGGACGATGGTTCAATGGACAAACACAAAACAAAAAGTTATTTCTGTAGCGCTTTTTTACCACGGAGCATCGTCTCAAAGCATCTTTACAATCTTATATGATCTTACAAGGTTAATCCCAAATTAAGCAAGCCTGGGGCGACAGTGGCAAGGAAAAAACTCCCTAAAATTAAAAGAACAAATCTTGGGAGGACCAAGACCCAAAAAGGGACCCGACCTGCTTGGGTGTCCTAGAGTTACATTTTGACATTTAACTCATTTACGTCCTTATCCAGAGCTCCAATTAATACAGTCTCACAATCCAAGCAATGTTGGGTTGGGGGAGGGGGGGGGGGTTGGGGTTGTTGGCTCAGGGACCCAACTGGGTCTTCTGGTCCATAGTCCAGTACCTTAACCTTCTGCTAGACCGCCACTTACTCAAATGTAACATGACATTACAGATGTATGGGTGGATGCATGAAAGGATGTAAGAATGATACGTCATAAAGGAAATTGGCAAGCTTAATAATTCTGGAGCTGGCAGACACAGTTCAGACTAATGGACAGATGAGCAGACGATAGTATTGATGTCCAACTGTACAAGCAAACAGATGGAAATGTAATGAACAGATCATTTTTTGTGGAGGAAGGACAGAGAAATTGTTGGATGAATTGCTAACTAAGGGCAAAGCTGAATGAGTAGGTGGATGTTTGAGACATTAGAATGGGTTATGGGCCGACGAGTGACTATGGAGCTGGGAGAACCCTGGGAGAACCCTGGGAGAACCCTGGAGTAAACGTGAAAGTTGATCTAGATGACTGAGGCCCAAAAGCTTAATCACAGGGAACAGAGATAGCACTGACACAAGGTACACAACTGGGGGTTATCAGAAGCAGCTTGTCAGTTCCAGGGATTGAACTCTGAACCTTCTGTCAAACAGTGCAGTACCTTAACCTCTGAACCAGGAAGCGTTTCAACTAGCAAATACTCTCACTGACAGAAAAGTGGCTGCTGAAGTTCCCAGATGGTCCTATAAATACTCGAGTGGTGATAAATATCCAAGAAAATGCTCCAGTCTATCTTGGAAATGCTTGGAGAGCCCTTTCTGAGCTTAGGTGTCCGTGGTCCTGCTAAAAACGTCAACTGAAAGCCCTGCCATGAGAGGAAATGAATCTTCTGGACATATCACTGAGCTATTAGTGTTCCTAGTATCACTAGGGGCGCCCGATTGTCGTATGTAATGGTTTTCCTCTCATTTAGGGCAGTGCATCACTCCTTGGCAAAGGTAGGATCGAAACGCTCACCATACTCAGACATGACCATTATCAGATCCCGAACACAACTTGGATTTGTTGCTAAAGACAACAATTAGAGAGTTACAGTCCTCTTTTCTTGTTCACAACACCACTGTCAATGGCAAGCCACGCAATGGGCGCAGTGACAACAAATTTCCTTCTGCTAATGATGCAGTGGGAGCTGCTCATGCTCGTCACCGTACTGGTACTCTGTTTGGACCGTACAGAGCCTGTTCACCATGTGTGTGTGCTTACATGGACCCACCGCTCCCTTTTAACAGCTAGCTCAGAACGGTCAAGATGGCGGCACGGCCATCCTGCTTCTCTTAATCCAACGATGTGAATCTTTTTTTTTTGGGGGGGGGGGTGTAACTCAATTGGGCAAAATGTCCCTAAGACTGCATAGTAGAGGCCTGTAACATTCAAAAAGCTCTCGCCAAGAGGTACACCACCAAAAAGCAACCTTTTAGAAGGCCCCAGAGGAAGCACTTTTATGTCCTCTTGTGGCTAGACCCATCTTCTAATATTAGAGCACATCTGCCATCATTTACACATCTGCCTGAGACTGAACTGCTTGCAGAGTTTGGCGGCAGTTCTGCATTTCTATCCTTGTGCTTTAATTGTTTATTTTTCGCCAACGAAGATAGGTCGAGTTTGGGTGTGGTCCTTTACCCTTTCACACCCCCGGACTGCTCGCCTGATCAGACCCAGCCTATCACACGTTCTCCCTCACCATCTTATTAATCTCACACACCTGGTTCCTCGACTTCGGCTTTCGTCTGCTCCCTTTGGCTGAGTTTGGATTTGTGTGTGTACCGACGTTTGGGCCTTCTGACTTCGTCTCAAACAAAGCCTGCTTTCTGCGCTTGAGTCCGCCATTTTTAGCGCTCGCGTTACACACCCAAGCGTTGCTTTAGATTCTCAGCTTCGTTTGGTCGCCAGTGTTGAGAATTTTGAGTTTTTTTTTGTTTTTTTTTTAACTACTTTCACACTACCGATATGAGCACACTCGTGGGTTCCTTTTTTTTTTATTTTGGCTCACTGTATTCTCAAAATGACTTACAGGCAAGTTTAGAAAGTAATTTTAGTCCTGTAACCAAAAAGAAAGTACGTCATGCGGACCAGAAGAAAGGAGAGCATCCACGCAGTGAGGGACTTGCTGCTTTCACACAGACACCTCTCACACTTCCTCCACAGAGCTCGGCCCTGGAGGAACAATTCCTGTAAGGAATCCAATAAAGAATAGATTAGTCCGCTGCTCAGAGGAACTCCTCTCAAACGCTGATAGCATGGCAAATACGCAACTACAGAGGAGACAGAAAGAGATTTAAATCCCTGATCTGTAAACCAGCCCAAACATGGCATGACATGTTGACGAGAAGAATTGTGTAATGAAAATATGGAACATTATGCTAAAACATAAAGAGCTGGACTGTTGGAGATGTTGTACCTCATGTAACTGAAGTTTGTCATTTCATGTAACTTTTAATAGGGGAGCCGAAAACGAGTGAGTGATCGACTGTTTAGCTTAATTTTTTATTTTTATGGAGCTTTATTTAAGTCCATATCTTTACTCAGATCCCATCAGAGGAGCCTAACTCCTAACCCTCTCCCATCCTTCAGTTGTCTGTAGGTGCCCCACTAAAACAGCTACCTGCTTGCCTTGTGACCAGTGACTGCATTTATTAATTTGATTATATTTTTTATTTTATGTGTATTCATTTGTTATAGTTCAGATTTTTATATATATATATATATATATATATTATATTTAGTATTAATATTATATATAGTATTATATTTTTATATTTTTACATTCTGTCATTTACCATCTTAATAATGTTGAATTCTCTTTTTTGTTGCATTCTTAATTAAATCACATTTTATTCTATTCTTTATTTTATTATTTATTTCTTATGGTTTACATTTACTCGTATCCTTTATAATATTGCATTTTCCCTTTTTATTATATTCTCTATTTTCCTATATTTGTAATTTTTTTTATTACATTGTCTATTTTATGTTGTTTCTTTGTTTGTTATTTGTTATATTGTACTTTGTCATTTTTATATTCATTTTAATATCATATTCTCTGTTATTCAGCATGTGCTATAGTTTATTATGTATGTTTTTATTATTTTATGAATTTCTGTTATATGTTTATTTATTATGCTCTCCATTTTACTATATTTTTTCTTAGTTATATTATTCATTATAATTTACATTTGATTTCGTTATTCACATCTTTTGTTATACTTATTACTATTACTATTAATATATTCTCTATATTTTTCTTTTTTATATTTGGTATTTAATATTAAATTCTCTATTTTATTAGATTTTTATCTTTGTTATATTATTCGTTATAGTTTACGTTTCATTATGTAGGCAATGCTTTAGGCATCTGGGCTACCCAAGAATGTCTGATCCCCCCAAGGTTTCTCCCTCATCATATTTAGAGAGTTTTTTTTCTTGCCAACTGTCATGGTGGACAGAGCGATGGGTGGTGGATGAGTGGATGGATGAACGGATGGGTAGGTATCAGTAGGTACAGCGGGTTGGATGAGTGAGAGCGTAAATAGTTGGATTGACAGATTACAGCGTTTCCTGGGCGTATGTAGGAAAAGATTGATGACGCATGGACCAGTGAAGCAGATATATTTATGGGTCAATTAAACTTGAGATAAATAGACCGATTCCTATACAGTATCAATGGTAGTGTGAACAGATTAGTGAATGAATGCTTGCACAGATGGACGGGACGGACGGATGGACGGTTGGTGTTTCCCTTGTGTAGTTAACAGAGGAGCAGCTCTCTCAGAATTATGGTAAATAAACCATGACTGGGAGAGACACTGTACACATAAAGCACTTATACATTATGTAGAGATGTTACACATACATTATGTAGTTGCCTCTCTTTGGGTTTTAAATGCAGGATAAATTTGTATGACTCATGATCATGGAGGTCTGCTTCCAGACTTGTACTCAGTCAGCTTTTATACCTGTACATAAAACACCAAGGAGCGTTAATTACATCGTTATTTAGCTCATTTATGGCGTTGTCGTACAAGGTCAACAAACTCCAATCAGATAAAACTTGCTTTGACTTTTATGCCACTGCTGCCAGTATGAACCTGAGATATCCATCTGTTGTTCTAAATCTCGGTGTACTTTTCTGCATTAATGCCGCATCACAAAAGTGTCAATGACCTTTAACCAGGGGCCCGGACCCGATAGAGCCTCGCTTTTGTTCCTCATATCAGTCTGGATGCCCCTTTTTTTGCCTTTGGTCCGGTGCACACAGGGGATTTCTTTCAAAAAGGCAACTGATTACTGATTGGTCTGAGCACAATCCCCGTTTCCATGGTGATGGTCTATCATCCAGAGAAGTGGGCGGAGCTTGTCTTTTGTAAAGTTTCAAGCGGTATTTGTGAACGTAACTCTGGACTGTAGAGCTTGATAAAGGTTGGATAAAGTAATCCCTTACCCGCGTGCTCCTGTCAGGTACTGATCAACGACTCCAGATTCTAAATCGTTTAGTGATATTAGGTACTGTAGAGACAGAAATATCGAAATCTCTTCTAGTATTTCCTTGAGGAGCATTTCAATAATTGTATTATGATAAACTAGAGATGCCCAGATTTGCTCCCTTATTCAAGGATGTTGTTTTTGACATCACTTCATTATATACATACGCATTACTTTTACCACTAGCCCTGCACTGCCCCCATCTCACGGTTTTTGGAACGTTCCAACATTCCAACAAAAGGTGGAAACTGCCCCTTCGTGAGAATCTGCGAGCTGTCAGATGTCCTGCAAACGTTATTGCTTCAGATAAATGTCATTCCTGTTCTGACCACACGAGGCAGCGATTTCTCCTCAGAACAGCCGCACGCAGACAGGTTCCCCCCCCCCCCCCCGCAAAACTGATCGTAGGGCCGAATCCAAGTTCCGTTTTTAGTCTCTTGCACAATCTGATTCGCGTCCGAAGCTCGAGTTAAACGGGTCTGAACGCCGCACGCTGACGTTCGAACAGAAAACAGGGCTTACAAAGCAGCCCACTCAGACTAATATGAGATATTATGTTATCAGTCTGCCTTTAATTGCATCTCCTTCTCTCTGAGCCTTTGTAACAACATAATTTGCTCCTAATACGAAATGAGGACATCATTTGTTCGGTGAGGAAAATAAAGACATGCTCGAGACGGTCGGGGACGGAGAACGGAGAACATCTGGCGGAGATCAGATGCTTAAACCAGGTAATGAATGCAAATGATGTGGATGGAAGTGGTGTGTGTGTGTGTGTGTGTGTGTGTGTGTGTGAAGCGGTGTGATAGACAGGGCTGAATGAAGGCCAGGAGAAGAACTCCTAAAGGTAAATGTCACGTCTGTCTATCACGTCACTACCAGTCAGGGTGACACGCTGGTCTGGCAGGGTGGCATTTACACAAACGCACATAAACACACACTCACGTATTCAGTCCACTGACTCACAATTCCCTTAAAGGAACAGTTTCAGCGGGAACTAAGTGCTATCCGTGTATCGCTTAGCTCAAATAGTGCCCTGTCATTCCTCTGTTAGGGAACTGGAGTTTGGGATTCACTTCCATCCTGCACTAAGAACCTCGGTGATAGCTCAGCTCTGACGTGGTCTCACTTCAAACTTCGGTCCACAGTCGCTGCTCGGTTTTTTTCTAGACCAAACTCTAGAGAAAATACTCTCTTAGTCTGGTAATCCCGTTAGTTCCCGATTCCTCTGCTTCTCCTCACCTTACATCCTTGTCCTGTTTTAATTTATGAGCCAGTTTATTTTCCTTGCCACTGTCATCCTGCCATCATAACTGGGGCCGTGGGCCTAGATGCACAACAGAGACAAAGGTTTGAGGACACACCTTTCATTTATGGAGCTCTGCTATTTCAACAACACTCGCTCACACGCGCTAAAACATTCATAATCCAAAGCGATTATACATTTCTGGATTCATTGTTTTGTCAGCCGTATGCTGTATGCTCTGCTGTCCGATCCCAAACTGAGCAAGCTTAGGGCGACAGCGGCAAGGGAAAACTCCCTAAACGTCACAAGGAAGAAACCTGAGGACCAAGACTCAAGGGACCCGAAATGCTCGGGGGGCTTAGATGATAAAAGTAAGAATGAAACTAATTGATCTGGTCAAATAAGTTTGTAGTAAAAGTGAAAAAAAAAAACATAAATTGATAAAATATTAACAGATCAACAGGATATTTAATAAAACAATGTAAACACATGCATATTGGCATTATCTTGGCACTTCAGGATCTTGAATCCTCAGCAGGAAATTCCATGGCGGCACATCTTCCACAGCCAATGAGAGCTGGGAAAGACTCACTGCCCTCTCCCATGGCCCGGGTATCACAATCTGACCTCACAGTCATGTTCCAAAAATCTAGTTAAAGGAGCTTTTAGAGGACTGATATCATTTACCGGGGCAGATCTAAAGCCACATGAAGCAAGTGCACGTCTAAATCCTCTTCCCTCTTCACTCTTGAGTATGTTTATCGATGGAGACTACATCATTCTTACGTGAACTGTGTCCACATACTTTTAGCCATGTAGTGTATTTCTCAGTCATTATCCGTACTCGGCCAGCTACGACCATATTTGTCATATTTGATTTATCTTTATGTATTAAATGATGAATCCAAGGCTAAGTGAGGACAACCTGGCCCATAAAAAGGCTTTATCGGGACTTTTAGTAATGTGCAGCACTGATTGCACGGAATGGGCAGGCGATTTGGAAGTGCACCGAGATAAAACTAGATCTTTTATTTCGAGTGCTGAAAGGCTGCTGATGGGTTCAATGATTTAGTTCCACTCTTGATGATGGCCATCTCTCTCTCACTCTCTATCTCTTTCTCTCTGAAGTCTCCCTCTCTGTCTTTAGCATTTAAGGCCCGGGCGGCGCGTATCTGACTCAGTCTGACGCGGAGCATCAAAAGCATTCTGTATGTGCCAATATTGCCGGAGCCAGGAGGCAGCATGCCAAGGACGATGAAGGAAAGAGATTGCATGTCTCTGTCTGAGTCTGTGGAGGAAGAGAGGGTCAAAAAGTATGATACTCTCGAGGACTTTTCTTTAGGACCGTGCTCCAGAAGTGAGCTTCCTGAGAAATATCACCTCCAGATAACACGGGGTTGATAAAAAATAATAAGGAATGAAAAGATCGGAAATAGAAATAGAGGAACTCACGCCAAGGGTGGGTAGATAAGAGCGAGTGGGATGGTCACGATTCTGCTTAGATTTACTACCTGGAGACTTGACGTCTTTCCACGGCGTTTGCTTGAAGATCTCCAGACCATTGCTGCACAGGAATTCGATCGGTAGGGATGGAGGTTTTTAGAGTTGATTAGAAGCAGATGATTAAATTGGGCTCTAAAATTTATCATTGTGTTTTGCATGTTGGATATTTAAGGCTGCTTTTAGACACATTTCTCCCCTGATGAAGGTATAGCTGTTGTCCTACATGGCTCCTGTCTGACCCTTTTCCCTTTCCATAGCCGACTGCTTTATTATAGCCTGCTGCACCTGCTCTGTTTTGTTCCTGGTCCTGCCTCGTCCTGCTCTTGTTCCTATTATTCTAGTATTCCTGTTCCTGTGCAATTCTGCATTCATGTACAGCGTTCCCTCGCCGCCTCGCAGTTCACCTTTCGCCGCCTCGGTGCATCGCGGGTTTTCCAAAAATATTAATGGGAAAAATATAGCGCAGATTTTCGCTGTTTCTCGGGTTTTTGCTGAACTATCACATAAAAATAAATCACAAAATGTATAAAAAACATGAAAGAATATGAATTCTAAGTATAAAGGAATGTTCTAAATGATAAAATATGAGGATTGACAGTAAATAGCTGGTGTTTATACTCAGTATGTAGGATATGAGGTGCTGGAAGC
>JAUZST010014387.1:0-10632 GCA_034779995.1 Parotocinclus haroldoi
TATATATAGTATCCCTGTGATACAATCAAGGTTATTATATATTTTTATTTCCCAGAAACTGTGCAAAGCACATTACTTGAGGTACATGTGCAACAGTTTTCCATTTAAACATTTAAATTTCCAGCATTTAGCAGACATCCTTATCCAGAGCGACTTACAACTCATGCAGTCTTACAATCCAAGCAATGGTGGGTTAAGGGCCTTGCTCAAGGACCCAACTGTGGCAACTTGGCAGAGGCGGGATTTGAACTAGGCTACCACAGCAAACAAAGTACAGAGGATAAAAAGGGGTTAAAAATCACACAATACATTCACGTTATTGAACGGTCTTACCTATGTGAGATTGAAACAAATTCTGTTGTGGCACTCTTAGAGTCATTGTGTAATTGCCTAGACTGTTGGCAGCCTGGCAGTGCACAATGTCAGAGAAGCCTGACACTCCCTGTATGGTCTCTATAGTGAGAGTGCCATGCTGTTCCCGGCTGGTCCTGTGCAGCTCTAAGGACGGATCTGTACCCCACCACTTAAGTTTGCTGGCTGGTTGGGAGTCCACTATGCACAGACATGTCACTTCTGAGGTCTCCAAATTGCATAATGAACCAGTTTTTATCTCTGGAGGATCTGGAAAGTATTAAAAAAAACTGTATGTGTTGTCACCTTCACAGATTGGCCAATCTTGATTATTATCTCTGATTATTATCGTATTGACGTTTGATTGCTCTAAAGGACCAGATTTACTAATTAAATTTTAATAACTGATTCGATTTAAAAAATGTTATTTTAGCTTTAATGTTAATGTAAATAAACATTTTTAGAGTGTACATACAGCAAAAGGTTTGAGTTTTGATACTGTATTCTGTTTTGCTACAGGCACTTTAAATAGAATCTATTAACTGTATGGCACTATATATACACATCTGTATATTCGGCCAATCCAATAAATTAATAAAACTCTACAACAATACAAATATCACTTTCAGTTCTTAAAATGCTCAAAAGGTATTTAGGTAAGAATGTGAACCATGGACAATGAAACTTCACTTACACAATATGTTCAGCTGTGTCACCTTGGAGTTGGCGTGTCCCTCTCTGTTTATGGCTGTGCAGTAGATAGGTCCAGTGTGTCTGGACACATTCTTCAGTATGTAGGTATAGCCTTCTGATAGCATAGTGCCACCCTCAGTAAACCACTGGTACGTGTGAGGAGCAGGATTACTGTCACTAGAGCAGTTCATCTCTAACCAGCCCCCTTCAACCACTGAGGTCGAAGAAATCACCTCCACCCTTTCTGGTGCATCTGTTTGTAACACATTAAACCCCTTCAGATAAACCGATAAATGTAAATGAAAATTGTAGTATAATTGTTACAGGCTGTAATAAATTATTTCGAGTTTTTTCATGTCATCAGCCCTATTAAGGCATTGCATTTACACGATGTCTTTTTATTATAGGTAATTGCTCTGTAAGAGATGCATTGGATGAATCAATGGATCAAACATGTCAGTGTTTTTTCTCAATGCATTCCAGAGAACATACCTAATTACCTCCTGTTTTTCGCAAATTGCAGGGGTCTGACAGTTTTAGTCTCATCCAGGTTCAAACACCATATGATTTTACAGGCAGATGATGCCTTGTGTTGATTTTTTAGGACTTCAATCACTCATCACAAGGAGTATGAAAGAGACAAAACGAATACAATAATAGATAAACAAAGTCTTAAATGGCATCTACAGACAAAGTAGATGAATGATGACTAGTTCGATCTAGTGTGCTACACAAACATCTAGTTTTGTACAGAATACAGCAATTCGAAAATTGCTTGTCCTGTGAGACCTTTTTTACCACCCAGATGCAAGAGGAGATATGGCAAAAGATAAATCACCGATAAAGGAATCCAATCCAAATAAGGCTATTTTTACATAGTAGCCTTATAAAAAATTCTTGAGTCGGGCCAGAGGTGACAGGGGGAAGTAATGGGGACTTCATCCAACTGTAGGTGAGACTGGATTGCAGAATTAAGTTTGGCTGAACATAAAGGAAATTGAGAAGTAATTTTGTATAAAACTCAAATTGCTTAGTGTAGTTGTCATGAATGTGACTTTATATAAGAATGTATTGCAATCACTTACATTTGACATTGAGAGTTGTCGATCTGTTCACTGCTTTGTTTCCTGAAAATTTGGCTGTGCAGCTAAGCTGTTTATTATTGTCTAATTTGGAGGGAGTGAAGCTCAAAGATGAAGTCAGCTTCCACTGGCCCTTGGTTTGCTGCTGTAATTGGCTGCTGATTATTCCTCTGTGGCTCCAGGAGAGGTTGGGTGAATCGGTGGGACAAGAGTAAAGCACTGAACATGTAGCAGTCATTTTCTTCCCCACAGTAATTTCCCCTTCCACAGATAGAACAGGCAAGGCCGGAGAATCTACAATTCAATTAAAGAAACCTCTATGATAATGCATGGCAATCTTATTTGACTCAGTCTTGCTATTATTATATTCTAAGACCAAAAGGTGGAACTATTTCATAAATACATGACACCTGCCTAAACATTGCTTTTACTGTAAATTATTTAATCCAGTTTAAACACACTCACCTTTAACTGTGACAGTCACTTTATTGTGGGTGTAAGAGTAATTGTTGTAATCTTTTATCTCAATCCGGAATGTGATGGGACCGTGGTCCGTGTGACCCAGAGGGTTGATTTTAAGCGAACAGTTCCTGTGGCTTAAGTCACCCAAGAGGCTGGTGCGGTGCTGAAACTTACTGCTGATTTTAGATGGGTCTGAATGATAGACTTTCTCATTAGAATCTGTGAACCAGATTCCTGTGTGTTGTGATGTCTTCATTTCACCGGGGTACCTGAACTGGCAGGGAATCACCACACATGAGCCCTTCAAGCCAAAAACTGAATCAGGAACCTCAATGCTCCATGACTCACTCTCAGCTGGAGACACTGAGATCAGACAGAATGAATAAAGGTAAGTTTCTCAGAGTAACCATGTGTGTTTTCAGTGTCCGGCAGTGCCAACACAGCCAATAATCACCAGGTGACTTTGGGCTAGTCCATAAGTCTTACCGCTACATTTATTTGATTATATATTGATTGTTTTAAATCTGAAATTGAACTTTACAATCAGACTACATAAAAGGGTTTAGTTAAGTATGTCCATAACCCCACCAATAAAATAAAATTAATATGCAAAGCATACAGTATCTCTGTCATATCTGAAACTTTAATCTGGTTTCAAAATCCTATGCAAAGCAACTCTTTTTTTAGAATGGAGAATGTGACAACACCACTACTGCTAACTGCTAGATCGCACGAGAACCTGCGGTTAATATGCAAGTCTTGGACTAAAGCATCACTAAAGTTGTATTCAGCTATTAATTACAACCACAAACCAGAGAAAAGGTGGGGCAATATGGAAAATGTACCCTCTTCTATTCAATTCTAAGATCCTACTTATTAATGTAATAATAACCTAAGTGAGTTTTTAAAGAAAGCATACAAATGTATTTATCATGTATTATTATTGGCATTATTTCAAATTGAACACATAAACAGGAAATTTAAATAAATCCAAAAGAGACTTTTATAATTTAACTTCGGTTGGGCAGCCTGTGTTGAATACATTTGTTAAAAATTATGTACATTTATTCATTTGAAATAATAAATTCATATAATAAATGGGCTTTGAGTTGATGAAACATGCAGTCACCCCAAAACAAAACAAAAAAATTCTTCCTACCTTGTATCCAGATGGGGAGGAGACACAACAACCAGCCGATAAATGTCATTGTCATCACTTGGTTATAGACCTGTAAATATGTACAAGTGTAATTTTATTTTCTTTTATTGCTATTTTGTTTTTTTTGTATAGTAGAACATGTGTAGTAGTAAAATATTAGTGTAAACATGTATTAAGAGATATTATAAAAGCAGTGTGAATATATGTGTTTATTTCTATTAAAAATAATATAAAAATGTTCAACTCTTACCTCTTTAACTGTTGCATTTAGAGACCTTGACCAGAGTTAAGTTAGCTACAGTCTGTGTACACATCAACATCATGTTAATTTTAGTCATCACCACTTCCTGTTTTTTCACAGTCCATCAGGCATTTTATTATGCACTTGGAAGCAATGTATACATATATATATATATATATGCACAGATAATAATAATAGTTCTTAGTTGTGAAAAATACTCTTCTATATATATAGTTTTGCTACTTGTTTAAATTTACTTGTTTTTAAAAGCAATAATTAGACAGTTAGAATATTTACCATATAGTTCCATCTTATGGATGGCTGGATATTTTTGTTTGGACTGTTTTCAAGTGAATCCGTTTGAAAATTCCAGCAGCATTGCTGTGTTTCAGTTCAATTTGCATTTGAGAAGATGAAAAATAAATATGATATATTTGATATTCGATCCATTTCATAATTAAAGAAATATTGAAATACGTTAGTAAATTTTGAAAAATACAATATAGACTATGTGACCATAATTTATTTTATAAACTGTGCAGTAAATGTAGATGGGAACTATGGCTTTCATAGTCAGTGTCTTCTACACATATATTGTATATTTAAGTATATTTTATAAGTAGTATGGAAAAACATGACTTATCAGTAACGACTTACCATTTACATTTACAGTATTTAGCAGACGCCCTTATCTAGAGTGACTTACAAAAGTACCAGATTCACATATAGATAATTACATAAATTATATAAATAATTACATACATTTCTGGATATTTCAGAATGTTTTAATACAATAACAATACAATGGAACAACATCTATATGGCATTATTTTAACTGAATTTGTCAAGTCAGCACAAGCACAAACCCTTACAGTTCTGAATTCATTTTATTGGAGAAAAAAAAACTGATTTTACACAGATTTTCCAGATTCCGGGTGATCCTAATCACATCAGTGTTAAAAGTATAACTGTATTTCCTTTCCATCCTAAATCTAACAAACAATATCTGATTTTTTAAAATCATTTTATAACAAAAGAAAATAGATTGTACTGACTAAAATGTACAGGAATATGTTTACTAACATTTTAAACATAAGTATGCCACAGGTCCGTGCACAGAAGTGGCAGAAGGGTTTGGTGTGCAGTTATGTGCATCTTATTCACACATCTTAGTCATGAAAAACATTCTGCAAAGACAGTAACTTTCCATTATTTTTTACATACTGCTTAATGCTTGGTACTTTAAAACAAGATTTGGATAATGGATTCTTTACACATTGTTTATACAAGTTTATTCTTCTCCCACTTGAATAATAATTAACCATGCCAACATGCTTTATATTAACCCACTTACAGAACTACTTTATTATAAAATACACAGTTAACGTATAAAAACACATACATATGTTGTATAATGCCATTACAATGTCAGTTTAAGTATTTTTGATTCTATAGATCAGTGCACCGAAGTGACAAGAAGTCACAGGTGTCACACAATCTCATGCTACCTGCTCAGCAGACCACACCCCCTCATTATCAGGCTACCTGCTCAGCGGACTACACCCCCTCAATATCAGGCTACCTGCTCAGCGGACCACACCCCCTCATTATCAGGCTACCTGCTCAGCGGACCACACCCCCTCATTATCAGGCTACCTGCTCAGTGGACCACACCCCCTCATTATCATGCTACCTGCTCAGCGGACCACACCCCCTCATTATCATGTTACCTGCTCAGCGGACCACACCCCCTCATTATCATGTGCCGAATCACCGTCATACTAATCACCCACACCTGTTTGTCATCACCACGCATATTTAAGCTCCTCGCACGCACTCTTCCCTGATCTATCCCTGCTTTGAAGCGCTTCATTTCATTGTCTCGGATTGTTTACTTTATGCGTTTTCCCCGTGCCGCCTTTCGACTTTGCCTCTCGCCTCTTTGTGTATGACCGTTGCCTGTCCTCAGACTGTGAGTTTTGTTTGCCGTCTGTTTTGGTTTGCTATTAAAAGTTGGTGCTACGCTGGTTGCTTTTGGCTCCTTGCACTCGCATGACAACAGGAAGGAGTGCGAAATGCTTTTCTGCTTATTCACACATTTCACTTTCGGTCATCTAACTAAATACTGCTTTTGTAGGTACAATAAACAGCCTCGCCCAAAGTTTCCTGCAGCTGGTTGCGAAATGTCTTGTGTTTTACAGTTATACAGACCCTTGCAGTATTATTTAGTTGCTTCGAGTTCACACAAAGTGTAAGAGTATTTACTTTGTTTCTCAGAGTCAGTCTTTAATTTTGTTAGAATGCACCTTTTCCTACTGTACAGAGTCACACAGTCTCCATCTAGCATCCTAGTTTCTATGTACATGTTTTATGCTGCCTGTTGCTCTAGAATAATAATAATAATAATAATAATAATAATAATAATAATAATAATAATAACGACTAATAAGTATTTAATCAACTAAGGGTTGTTGTTGTTTCAGCTTAACCACACTCATGTAAACCAGTGTAGCCTTGGAGAGAACATTTGTTCCACCAAATTGTCTTCCACACGAGATCTCTGCAATCTTGGTATACGAATCTTCTCTGCTGTCACACACACACACACACACACGTTTACTTAATCTTCCTTATGTATGAACTAGTATAAAAGAGAGCAAGTAGGCCTCTTTGTCCGCTTCCATCCGCTTATGTGTACTTGTACTTGAGCTGGCCTCTGCAGAAATAAAGGAACCTTATAAAATCACCCAAGTATTTGTGTTTATTAAGATTCAGTACCAAAGCAAGAAGTACAAAGTTATGTGATTCAACGTTATTTTATCACTTGGAAATCAATTGTTCTACTAAAAGACAAAATGGATCGGTGGAGGCTCTTGAGACTTAAAGTCAAAGTCTGATTCCAAGTCTAAAGATGAGGCAAAAGTCTTTTGGAATTTTGAATCACATTTAATCAAATTTGTTTGAATTTGTTTATTTATTTTTTTACATTTCACACACAGAGTGAGTAGTGCCATTAACGGTGGGATTTTATGTAAAGAAACTGCACTTGCAGTTTGCCTCAGTTATTCTGCTAAATGTCAGCTATAAGAGCCAGGGGTACAATGTCTTAGACCAGGTGTGTTATCCCAGAAGGGCAAATGGTTTTTGACCATTTGTGTGTTGGACATTTGATGCCCAATCTTGTGAAGTAAAGCAACTTTGTGGAATAAAATGAACCATCTGCACTGCTATTGGGCTTTCATGGATTTATTGAACAAACACTAAAGAGAAGCAGGTACAGCAGTAGCCGCCTAGTGCGTCGTACCGTAGCCTGGGGCAACACAATAAGCACAGCATTGGGCTGGCTTCTATAGCCAGGTTTTGCAAACGCTGACTTCTGTGTCCGTCTCTTGTTTTAAGGGACACGGATGTTTGTACCGTGCTCCAGGTTTCCCCTAGGCCTGAGGCCGGTAACATAAGCAGTGTAAATAAGATAATTGTTACGGGGTCTCTGTTAGCTGTATACTTTTACTGTGATACACAAGTACCCGGATGTAAGGAACGGCGCACAGACGTTCTTGGAATACACTTACAATGCGCTATTACTGTGTGTGCGTCTTTCTTTGATTAGCCTAATATACCATAACAATAATGACGTTACATTGCCGAAAAAAACCCTTATAAGTTATTTTGAAGTTATCTGCTAAAAATCTTATAACGTTATTCTGTAGAGTTATCTTCTAAAAAATCTTATAATGTTGTTTTGTAGTTATCTTATAAAAAATCTTATAAAGTTATTCTGTATAGTTTATCTCACACAGCCTACTGAAAAAACAGACCAGCATGATGCCGGACTTGGTGGTGCCCAGCGTTTGAACGTTTTTGCTGGGGATGCTGGTGACCAGCACATATTGGTCTTTACTGG
This sequence comes from Parotocinclus haroldoi, assembly GCA_034779995.1. Taxonomy (NCBI): domain Eukaryota; kingdom Metazoa; phylum Chordata; class Actinopteri; order Siluriformes; family Loricariidae; genus Parotocinclus; species Parotocinclus haroldoi. The sequence goes on from JAUZST010014387.1 coordinate 7,893, forward strand.
TTCTTGGATGGTTGTGACCAGCACATATTGGTCTTTACTGGGGGTGCTGGTGACCGGTACATGCTGGTCTTTGTTTGTTTTTGGATGGTGCCGACCTGCACATTCTGTTTGAACAACCGCCATCTAGTGGTCCGCGACATTTCCGTTGTTAAAGCGAGCGTTTTTTCGATTCATGCTGTTGTGTGTGTTCTAGAGGGTGACACAGGAGTGGATTTTCATTCCTGTCCCATCCCACTTCCACAGAAAATAATCTTGTCCCATCCCAGTCCTGTGTCGGAATTTAAAAAAAAGATTCCTGTCCTGTCCCACACCTGGTAAAATGACTCCCTCTCCTGTACCGCTCCCTTTTTCCTACTTATTTTAGTTTTTAGGCAATACAATTAAATGTAATCTTATCCTCATTCATTTGTGGTAATATAGGTAGACATTTTATGCCTTAATAAAAAAAATCCGTCACTAAAGGCCACAAAACATAAACAATACATGGCCTGGTCCCTATAGTTTTTCCTGTGGAGGACCAGCTGCTAAGACCCTGTTGAATAAACCCAAACATAACACAACATAACATTTTACTCATGTATTGAGCAATTATTTGTTTAGAAAATTAGGCATTAATTTACCTAAAGAAAAAAACTGCACAAAGCAAGAGAACTGTTGTCAACCAACAAATGTGCATAAAAGCTTTACCTTCACAAATCACATACTGTGCCTGAGTTTTGTATAAAGAAAAAAGTGAATATGAAGCTTTATGGATAAGTCGTTACATCTGACTTTGCGTTGCAAATACATTTTTATGACATCAGTTTCTGAGCTTGGCTGCGTCCGAAATCACCGTTGGCTTCTGGGCTGTGTAGTTCTTTAGAATGGGCCCTTTTCACACTTCCTGGTTTGGAACCAGGTAGTAAAACGTAGCAAGGTAAACAACGCAGCTACAGCGTACCGGCGAGATGGAGCAGCATAGCAATTTCTACTGTAGCGTTCCCTTTTTCTCAAATAGTAAACGCAAACAACCAAATTTGAGTTTCCACGACTTTCCAAAAGACACCCAGTTACGATTTAAGTGGATTACAGCAATTAGGAGAGAAGAAGGCATCACATTTACTGTCATGCGTGGCAGTACTTATGTATGTAGCCTACATACAGGCCTGAGGACCTGTACAAAAAAGAGGGAGGTATCAGAGTCAGACTTAGAAAGGGAGCAGTTCCATCACGATTTGCCTGGAATGATTTTGGGAGTCATCAGGAAAATCGTCTGACACCATACGAGAGGGAAGTACTCGTCTCGGTTTCAACGTTCAAGCCGCCACTGGAGAAACTGACCTGCAGGAACTGGAAGCTATGGGAAGCGAGACTACTGCTAATCTTATGGAGCACGACTACTGGCGTCCAGAATCTCCCGGTGAGTAACGTTTCAACATATATGATTACACAGGATAAAACATGATTACACAGGACAGTAATGAACAGTATAATGCCTGTATCTACAGTGTACATAGAAAACCTTATGGAGATGCATTACTTAACGTGAATAACTACATAAATAACAAGCTGGAGATAAAAGTATAAAACTTACCTGAAAAATAGTCGGATAATACATTATTTACCTGAAAACAGTCTGATGATACAATATTGACCTGAAAAACTGCCTGGTGTTACAATACTTACCTAAAAAACAATATGATGATACATTACTTTAATGAGAAACAGTGCAGTCAAATACAGAATTTCAGATTTTTTCTCAGTGTGAAACTATAGGTTAAAATGATCCTTCTTTAATTACAGGTATTGTGGATGCTGCAGCTGCAAGAATAAAGGAACTAGAGCAAAAAGTGATGGAGCTGGAGAATGAAATAAAGCAGCTTACTCTCCTGAAAGACCAACCTAAACTGAGTCGTTTCTGCTCAACTGATGAAGAATTTCGCTTCTTCACACGATTCCCCTCCAAGGAACTCTTCATGTTGTTCTGGGAGGCTGTTGAACCATCAGCTTCTAGGATCATTTACTGGACCAAGGCACAGAGGGAGGCATATGGGACACCAAGTCCTCATCGAAAACTACCCCTCATTGATGAATGTTTCCTGTTTCTTTGCCGCATTGCTGCTGGACTTAACAAGCTTTGGCATCAATGATCAAGGTCAGTTTGTCAACAGTTAGTCGCATCATCATAACATGGACCAGTGACTTTTACCTTGTTTTGGGCTCTCAACCTTCATGACCCGACAGCAGGTGCAAGCTACCATGCCTGAAAAATTCCGTCTGTACTTCCCAGAGGTCTGTGTGCTGATTGACTGCACAGAGGTCCGCTGTGAGACATTTTTAATTTTGTATATATATATATTTTTTTTATAACAGATGTTTTTAAATGTAATAAATCTAATACCTTTAAACCCACTTGTCCCATGTAATTTCTATTTGTTCCCTTTGTAGTTCATATTTTATCCAAGTGACTGACTTTGCTGCAATGGTTTGTCCAGTAAATGGATTATCTTGTTCTTCAATGGTCAGGACCTCCACAGAGCAGGCATTATTTGGGAAGTGGGTAAAAGTTTAATCAGAAAAATCATCATTTCAACAAACTAACAAAAAAATATGCAACAGCAAACAAACAACAATTTTCAACCAAAACATTCCTTACTATATACAAGAAGCAGGATTATAATTCATGTTTTAGGTTTAGGTAGACATCCATGTACACATTGTGATAGAATGCGTCTAGCTTCTCTCTCATGGATTTTATAAA
>JAUZST010014388.1:0-35250 GCA_034779995.1 Parotocinclus haroldoi
TATATATAAATAAATAAATAAATAAATAAATAAATATCTATTTATCTACAAGGAGGGGGTAAACAAATGCATGTTTATGGCAAAAAACATGAGCTGAGCTGAATCTCAGATATCACTCCAGTATGCCTTTAGAACCCCAATTAGCTTATTTTCCCACCTGGAACATTGCACAATTTTAAGCATCTTCTGGATCATGGCTTGTTTTGCAAGACTCACCTTTTGTGTCTGTAAAATCTAAATAACTTTAGTGACTTGTGCGACAAATCACTGATCACCATTTGTTTATTCCACATGGACCATATATCCCACATCTGTTTGTTCTTCATTTGAAATACCTAAGTTTTGTGAGCAGTATATAAAAGGTAGGTACTCAGCCTAGGGAGACCTAACATTACTTTATCAACAAATATTGATAGCATATTACTCTGAACTTGTGTCAACCCTGCAAAGGACTTATCTATCACTATTTTTGGTCTTTATAAGTGTTTACAAAGGTGTGGGGGTATAGTGATTTAAGACACTGGCCCTTCCCTGAAGGACCACTTCACATACACACATATTGTTAGTTTGGTTGAACTTTGATTGATCCTCCCAGAGTTTCATTGTCACTACTACTTGTAAAAAATATGACGCTATTAAAAAAGAAGCATTTGATTTAATTTTATTAAACAAGATCATCAGAAAAACAAAGGAAAAGTCAAAGAAACTAGTTTGATTATGCAAATAAGATAGAAACTCAATTATTGTGATAAAGTAACAAGTGGTATACTTATGGGGGTGAACAGAAGTATGTCAAACTGGATGAGAGTACCACAGATGACTGTTCAGTAGCGTGTATGCTCAGCCAAGACTGCCAAAACCCAATGACAGCAGTGGGGCATGGACAGAATCGGATTGGCCAGCAGTTCTTGTGGGCTCTTTAAGAAGCTCAAACTGTGTTGTGGGAGGCATTGGACGGTTTGCTAAACGTCTTCCCTGTACATCTCAAGCCTGCCCTTGTCTTCTTTGTACTGTTCCAGTCTGTTTAAAGCAATTTCACAGTCTGCTGATCACGCTTTGGGATGTTCCAAGTGTTGCCACTGTTGTCTGTGTTTGAGCAGCTTCAAGACGTTCCAAGCTTCACATTCAGGCAAATCATGTTGCAGATGCATTACAAGGGCTGGGAAATTGCAAGATGTGCACTTTCAAGATCAGTGAACGTTCAGATACTGAAACACTTTCAGCCTTTTATATGGTGCATTTTCACTTGCATCTCATTTGCATTATAGAACAACTTTCTTTGACTTGTCCTTTTCTTTTCTGATGTTCTTGTTTAATAACAAATTATCAAAAGGTATTTTTATTGCTTCATATTCTTTTTGAAATATCTCCTACCTTTTCTGTGTACTAACCCTTAACAAGTTATAATAAAAACACAGTTTTTGTAACATTTATATTGCTGTGTGTATTGCTAAAGTGTCATTTTCTGTTGAAGGACCAATCGGAGTAACAAAATGGTTGTATTTTGGGATGTCTACATTACTGTAGATCAGATTTCAGTACAGCATATACAAAGGCCCTGGATTCAAAATGTCAGACTCAGTGGGAATTTTGCTGCTTACACTGCCACAAAAGACAAATCTTTGTCAATTATGAAGAAACAGAATTCAGGCCACTTTTACCCTTTAAAATAACAATACACTTACAGGGATAATTACAAAGGATAATCAATTATAAATGAATAACAACGAGAAACATGAGTGATTGCAGATTTACCTGATCAACCCTTTAATGTGCAGAATTTTCTTTCCATCCAGGGGATAATCAACATCTGGTGGGGGAACAGGCCTCTGATAACAGAAAAAACATTTATACTTTACATTACTACATTTACATTACCCTAAGTAATACAAGACAAGAGACCACCACCAAGTTTGCCATGTTTTTTACACACCTCCTTTATATCATGATCATTCTAAATGAGATGATAATAGTATATTTTCCTTGTTTAAATTATTATGTTCAAGTTGTTTTATTGTCATTTCAACCATATACAGTGGTGTACAGTATACAGTGAAATGAAACAACAGGACCAAGGTGCTACATAGAACCGTAAACTTCACAATAAAGTGCACGTGCACAGCACATGCAATACCGGACAACAAACAATGAATACAGAAACCAAAACACTATACATATCTGAACAATAAATACAAAATAACAGTGCAGCCCACTGATAGTGTGAGCAGAAAGGTGTAGATATGTCAATTGTTCAATGTAAACAGTGTAAACCATGGTGGGTATCGCAGCAGTGTGAAATAATATTACCTAATTATATTAATATAATAAATATTTTATACATTTAATATTCAATTATACATGAAAAGTAAACTATTTTGAATAGCATTCTTCAGAAAATGTTTTTTTTTTCCCAAATTATTTTATATACGGTGAAACTACACTAAGATATTGTCATCGTTTCTTATACAAAAAAATTAGAACAGTACTAATAGACATAAAAACAGAGTAAGATGGCACAGACAGATTAGGTCGGTCAAACCTACAAAGACTTTATTACTATTGCAGTGACAGAATAAAAATAATGATTGATTATAAGAAATATTGAGAAAAGGTAGTGTCCTGATGGAATATGGCATTGTATTTACAATTGTGTACCCAGTGATTAAAGTCATTTATATTAATAGCAATGTACTAAAGTTTTATTGTTAGAAAACTTGTTCAAGGAAGTGAACACTACAGTAATAAAAAGAAATGTAATTTGCTCATGAAAATTTGGGAATATTTATTTATGGGATATTTCATTTTGGGGTTACCCCTCATTTTCCTGAGCAGTATATTTTTGTTGAAAATCAAACTGTGAACTTTCACAGTGTGTGTAACGTGAATTGAATCCCACGCAGAGTGAATTGTTACACCCCTAATTCATCACATTAAGTCATCACTGAACACATGTTCTCAAACCTCTGCAGTTCCTTCCATGTTGAACTTGGCCTCTTGGATTTTTTGGCCTCTCTGCAGATCGCTCACAAAGCATGTCCTAACTAGTTGTAGAAAGACATGACAACAACAAACAAAACAAAAAGTTAGCAGACCAATGTCTTACAGTAATCTCACTTTTACTAACATACCATTGTATTAAAATCTACCTTTGATATCCTCTAGAATGTCTTCTGGGATGGAGCCTGAAAAGCATAGAAGACAACGTAAAAAAACAAACAAAAAAAAAACCAGACTTGTCTGTATTAATAAGAAAAAACAAACATGCCCCATATTGCAGTGAAATCTTGTGATCAAGTGCCTACTTCCACTAGATGTGCAGAAAAGAAAAAAAACATTTGCAGTTTTGAAGTAAAATTTGTTTCTAGCTATAATCATCAGTATCAGTAATTTCAAACCAAGCTTCAGAATGGAGAGGAAGTGTTATTTAAGTGACTTTTAATGTGGTACGGCTGTTTGTGTTAGATAGACTGGTCTGAGTATTTGAGAAACTGCTGATTTTCACACACAGTCATCTCTAGGGTTTACAGATCTTGGTCCAAAAAAGAGAACATTTCCAGTGTGTGGCAGTTCTCTGGGTGAAAATGCCTATTCACCTATTCATGCCAGAGATCAGAGGAGAATGGCCAGGTGAGAGTTGTTTGAGCTGACAGAAAGGCAACAGTAACTCAAAAAGCACCTTAAAGCAGACGGACTACAGCAACAGAAGACCACTAAGGTAACTGAGGCTACAATTTGCACATGCTCACAATTAAAAATTAGACAACAGGACAAAATGGAAAAAAAAACATTGACTGGTCTAAGGAGTTTCAATTTCTGCAGTCACATTTGGATTGTACGATCAGAATTTGGCATAAATAACAATAAAAGCATGCATCCATTCTGACTTGTACCAATGGTTCAGGCTGGCAGTGATAGAGTAATGATGTAGAACTCTTGGCACACTTTGGGCCCCTTAAGACCGTACTGCTTAAACACAACAGTTCACCTGAGTATTGTTGCTGATGTCCATACCTTTAGGACCACAGTGTACCCATCTATATGCCATATCACAGAGCTCAGATCATCTCAAACTGGTTTCTCAAAAACAAGACAGTGATTCCACTGTACTCATATGACCTCTGTGCAAATTAGGGTCCAACCTCAACTGCATAGTTAACATTTTTCAATATCAACTGCTCCAAAAACTTAGGAAGTATTTGACTAAATAAAAAGGAATTCAAAAACAAGCATTTAAATTCATTTCAGATTCAGATTCAAAGCTTTATTGTCATATACGCAGTAGGAAACAAGTTTCCCTGTCCAATGAAATTCTTACTTTGCAGACCACCCTGGATGTTAGAAGTAATAAGTAGTAAAAAGTCAAATGTAATTAAAAAGAAATTAAATAAAAAAGAAGTAGTAAAATATACTATGACATCTACAGATAATATCTGCAGATACATTACAGAGTGTGATCAGTAAGTAAAGTACATTTATAGTGCAGGTGTGATAGTGTATGTGAATGGAGTAATCAGCTCAGCTGTTTATGAGTCTAATGGCCATAGGGAAGAAAGAGTTCTGTAATCTGGTGGTTGTCCTGCATTTCACACTTCTGTACCGCCGGCCTGAAGGTAGAAGTGTGACTAGTCCATGTTCATTAAACAAGATAATCAGAAAAGCAAAGCCAAGTCAAAGAAAGTTGTTTGATTATGCAAATGACATGCAAACGCAATTATCTTGACTGAGTAGTATGTCAAACTGGACAAGAGCACCACATATTGATTATTCAGTAGGGTGCATGTCACGAAAGACTGCCAAAGCACACTGACAGCGATGTATCATGGACAGGATCAGATTGGCCAGCAGTTCTTGTGGGATCCTCTTCGTGTGCTCATTTTGAAATATCCCCCAAATTCTTGTGAGCAGTTTATCTCAGTTACACCTCAATGTACAGCATCACAAACTTACCTATGGCAGCAGGAACACTTTGGCCTGTGGCTGTCTCCAAATCCACTGTACACTGTTCTGTCAGCAGACTGTTCAACTCCCTGGTGAGGAAGCAGTGGGAAGGGGAAAAAAACATTACATCACATGTGCTCACAAGACTACTTTGAGTACTAAGTGATATTGTGGATAATAGTCAAGAACCAAGTCAAATAAGCTATATTTATATAGCTTATTTGACAATGTTGCATTGTCCCCAAGCAGCTTTACTTTATACCACTATATTATATTAAAAGGCCAATCCCAGATTGAACAAGCATAGGGTAACAGCTCTTTATAGTCACTCTGCATCAATAATAGAAATGAACAGAATATGCCGACGTGACTGCTCTCAATAGTACCACTTTAAAATCATTCTCATATTTCTCAAATTATGCAAGCAAATATTATAACTTACTTTATGTAAACCATTCATTTCTTTTTCTTTTAATTAATAACATCTTTAATACATAATAATTAAGTCATCCATAAGGGCTAAAAAGGGATGAAGTTAAACTAGATTTATGCATGGGGCCCAAATATAAAAAAAAATCTTCACCAAAACATCTTCATGACTTACTTGTGAATGGCCTTTCCACCCATTGGCAAAGCCTCCCATGCAGACAGGATGGGGATTCCCTCATAAACCTAACAACTGCTAAGGAAAAGATAGTCTTAAATATTTAGAACACATGTAATGTCACCGATATACCGATACAATAAATACATAATGAACACCGCCCTGTATATTTTAGCTCTTTATCAAGAACACTTTTACACCTAAAAGGTGGGTCAGTGGGTAGCACCGGTGCCTAAGAGCAAGAAGGTCCTGGTTCAATCCCAGGGTGGAGCGGCCTGGGTCCTTTTTGTGTGGAGTCTGCATGTCCTCCCCATGTCTCTGTGGGTTTACTTTGGTTTCCTCTCACAGTCTAACTACATGCATGTGAGGTTAATTGGTGTCTCTTAAGTGGTCCTTAGTGTGTGTGGATTGGCACCCTGTCTAGGGCCGTTCCTGCTCTTGCATCCAGAGTTGCCGGGTGGGCACCAGCTGGCCTGCGACCTCGTGAATTAAGAGGAAGATAATGGATGGATGGATAATAGGGTTTGTGCTGATCTAAGGGCGATGACAACTGAAGTATCTGTTGTTTTTTCTTTTCAAATCCTTTATAAATAAATTCCTATGTATATAATCTAAGCTATCTCCCATTGGTCCACACAGTAAATGCCAAATAAATTAATAGTTTACAAAGAGTAGGGAATAACATTTGCCTACTGATTCAAAAGAACTCTTGCTGAACCTGTGTCTATACTAAGAGTAAAAAAAGGATACTGGCAACACCAACGTTTCTGTATAGCCACAGTCCATCACAAGGGCTGAGTTGATGCCTAAAGTCATGACGGTCATCAGGTGGCTTGGTGCAAACAGGATGGATGGAACCTGTGGACAAAAACCTCTTTATATTGGTCACAACTTTTAAAAGTTAAAATATGTACAAAATTAGCTAATGAACTCTACTCTATTCCTACTGAAAGGGACAACCAATAATCGTCCAGCACTGATGGCTTCCCATTGACATAATACTGCTTTACAATGTCCTGTTGAAACCATTCAGCATGTTTGTTACAGACTGCACCAAGGTCAGCAGCATAGTAGTCCAAATGAGTACGCCGAAAGATAATTTTCAATCACATCTTGCTTTGCATGGGTCTTGTATGATTTAAGCATGACATTAGTCGGCTCAAAGTTGGTGCTCTGTACCTGCCAAGAAACTTCTTTTCTCAGGCCCTACTGTAAATGGATCTGCCCTAGCAGCCCTTCAAACTCTGAACATCTGTCTCAAATGGCTACGATTTTCTTGCTACAGGCACTGTACTTCAACCACACCTTGTTAAAAATGCAATCACAAGCCCATACAGATATGCACCATTTACTGATCGTTTATTATGCTCTAACAATTATACTAAATTCAATAATAATAAAAATCTCTCCAAACACTGTGGTCATAATTATGTAGAGCTACATGAGAGTTTCTGTTACTAGTGTGCATGTATCCAAGTACGGTAACTACCTTAAAGGTTGTGTGATTGCTGGCTCATCAGCTCATGTATGGACTAGAGACTGTTCTAATTCAGTTAATGTGTTTAGATACTTTTTCTGCGCATAACTTTCCTCTACTTGTATGTTACAAGCTGTGAAGGCATTCACGCCTGTCCTATTGTAAATAGTACTCCTAGAGTGTTTTAAAGTTAGCATTCATTTCCACATCCATGTTATTATACCTTGTACTATCATTGCTGTACGTGCAAATACTTGCACTGTTCAATACTATAAAAGCCCGTTTACAACAAGAGCAATGCTGTAGGTTTTATTTTGTGATTTTATTATTTCAGCCTTTTGTTACCTCAAAGTGTTTAAAGAAAACTCTGGACAGTATCTCTCTAAAATGTGATGGACAAAGAATGGACTCAATGATAACCACTCTTCTGTCCCGTGGGTTCACAAGCAAATGCCTAGGAGAACAGAAAAGACAAGATTTTTCTGGAGAGCACAAACAATAAATACTGAACATACGACACAAATGTAATACGTTGTACAGTGCCATGACATAATAAAGGTTCTACCTGAAGTACAATGTGTGAATGAACTCCTTCAGATTGACATACAGCTCCTCTGTGTTTATGTTGAACTGCACCACTTTGATGGGCTGAAACACAAGTCCCTTATTAAATCAATAATCAATCCAATAAACCAAGTACTTTCACAGAGTTGTTTCAATAAGCAGTTTCTATCACTACCGAATTTAGTTATTTCTCAACATTTTAAAGTCATGGGAGCATGCACCCTCAACAGGGCACCAGCAAGGCTGGGTAGGTGTTGCTGTACACCAACCTAACTTTACAGTTTACAGAGAAGTATACCAATAAAGGGTGCTATGCTGTGCTCAGATACTTGTAGAATTACTCTGAAACATGGCATCCGATACTAATTTACAGGTGTGACGTTGAGCAGGTAGGTGAAGCGGCAATGTCAGAAATATTTTGGCATATGTTAAAGTTTAGCACAGCTGAATGACAAATGATGTAACCACATAATGTATTTCATTCTGTGAAGTGAGAAACGCCTTATGAAAATAAAACATGTTTTGAACTGTACATTACACTATAACATTACTGTAAGAACAGGAATGGTATTACACTCACATTGGTACTCGGTATGGGCAAATACCTAAACGCAAATCCTTGTACTTGGTATGCCAAAAATGTAAAAACGGTGTCGTGCACCCTTAAAACAAATGACAGTATTTGCGTTATATTATGAATACTAAAACGATCAGAAAGCTAGAAATCTCTCACTGACCACTTTCCATACAAAACAGCCAAAGAACAGCAAGCCTTAGCAAGACAGGAGCGTGGTCAGGTGTTTTTTTACTGGCACTCAAGCCCTGAAGGATTTCATTCGATATCATCTTATCTAACATTAAATCTCATATTACTTCTCAATGACAACGTAACAGTCTGAAGAAGGTTTTTGGACTGCTTCAGTAGTGCTTAAAGTGGGTAAATCCAGCACCTTAAGCAGAAATTTAGGCCTTTACATTTTCCGAATACGTCACCATGTCTCAATACCGTGGTATTCCGGCATCCAATCCTAAACTAGGAACTAGCTAGGTCAAGAATATTAAGGTCACAGAAGAAGGAAGTGGATCACCAGCAACCTTAAGCAGAGCTTTCTCTGTGCAATGTGATGGATGAAAACCTGACAAAATTGGAGCAAATGAAGAACCTTAGGCCTGCAGGTAGCACTGCTGACAACTGAAGTCATGTAAGAGAAGCAGGCAGCATTTCAAGCGGCCTTTTGTTTGATCACATGGTCAGAATTAGCAGCAGAATAAACAGTAAGACACGGTTTTCTACATAGTTTCTTAAAGTGCTGGCCAGTAACATTCAGTAACATTCCTGGTTGAAGGAAGACTGAGTTACAAGTATTTCAGAAGTACAGCACTGTACAATATTGTCTATGGAGGTAAGATCAGTCAAAGGAGAGAACTAGGGGTCCAATGGCTTTTAAGTTGCAATATCAAGAAGTAGCTTTGTGATTCAAAAAGTATATGGTTAAAGGTATGATCATGACAACATGTTGGAAAATTAAATGTAAAATTAAATTTGGAGAAAGTGTCCACATGTATTTTAGTCACCAGCCAACAAAACGGGAGCAAAACACAACTTCAGCAGCTTTGGTCCATCCACCTCAATATTCTAAATTTTGCACATTCTGAGAAGCTTTTCTATTCATGACATTTACTGAGGTACCATACAGTCAGCTCAAACCAGTCGGGTCATTCTCCATTGACCACTCTCATCATCAAACTGCCATTCAATTGATATTAAGATGCATTTATTTTACCATTCTGAGTAAACTGACAGCTGAGCTCAAAGATCCTTGGAAATCAGAAATAAACAAACTAGCCAGTATGACATCAACAATTATGCCAGCTCACACTCCGATTAGACATTGATCAATCAGTCACACTAACAGTAACTAACATATGCCGACTCACCTGCTTGAGACCAGGGCGCTGAATCTCACTAGGAATGATAAACCGTGGGCCAGTTTCGCCTGCAAAGCCACATCTGTGGATTACAAACATGGGTTTATTCATAAAATTAACACTCAATAGCAACTTTGCTACTTTGGACGTTGCTGTATTGATCTCTGACTGAGCTGGAGGCAAACCAGATTCAAAAATAAAAGCATTCGCAGTATATGCAACATATGAACACACAGTAATTACATATTACACAAATCGAGGGTATTTAAATGTGCATTAAATTACTGTGATATTTGATGTGCAAGAAAATATTTCAGGAAGGCTTCTCAGGAAAAACGTACTGTGAAATTTCATAGTAAACCTGAAAATTAATTGACAGTTTAAATGTGAACTTTCACAATTTGACTATAAAGTTCACAGTCCTACTATAAATATTTGATGGTAATTTGGCCACCCATGATGCCACTGTCAAAATTCATAGTATAATTGTAAACTTGGTTCATTATGAACTGACCATAAATTATTTGACAGTTCTAGACATGTGGATTTTGATGGTACAGTCAAATCTGGTTAATGGGACCAGCCGCTTATTCTGACCAAATCCTAAAGTACAGATCCTATTATATACGTGTAATATTATTCGCTTATTTGGACCAAAATTCCACTTAATCGGACCAAAAAACATGAGAGTGAATAAGAAAAAGAAGCCACAAGTCACCACTTAGAGTGAATACAAAGCGGGTCAGTGAGATATGAGAGGATTTTTGGGATCCCCGGGAGAATTTATGCTTTTATCAAAGGTCAGGAAATCTGAAAAGTTGTTTTGACAAGAGCAAAACCAGCGGGAGGTGACCACGCCCACCACTTTCTTGATTTTGTTCAAGTGGAGTCCGTTAAGAAAACGTGTCAGATCACACTGGATAAATTATTCAAATGTTGACTGGAATTTAGTAAGAACTTGTTTTTTGGTTTTTTTTACAGTATTATGCTTTACATGCTGAGTATCTATACATTGTGTTGTAGATTGTTTATAAAAACTTGGTTGCAAATTTATTTTTCAATGAGCAATGTTCATAAGCAACAGTAGTTCTTGTTTGTACGTTCGCTATAGGTGTATATCGCACAATAAAGGTTTAATAAACATTTAATATGCTACATAAATTATAGCACATTCCGTCTTGTAACATAGGGCATGTTCCTTTAATCGGACCGGCCGGTTATTAGGACCAAAACGATCACGTCCCGATGTGGTCCCATTAACCGGATTCGACTGTAATTTGGCCACTTCATGGTTCTACTGTGAAGTTTCACAGTTCATTTTTACCTGGGTTGCTTCCCACAGTTGAAAAGGAATCATCAGCCCACCAAAAAGTGGCGTAAAAGCAAGTCCATCATGGACCTTGTCGTAATCCAATTTTGAAGCGTTGAAATTTGAAGATGTTTTCTCAATATTTCAACTCCTTAGCAGTTTTAAGTCATTACCACTGAGTGGAACAATCGATTCTACTGTCTGTAAACTGCATGTTTACCCACCAAACATAAACATTTAAGGAAATCAGCATTAAGGACTAAGCCATTTAACTAAACTAAATTAATTGATCTACTTTTAATTCTTGTTCATTTCCTGACCTATTACTTAGTGCTGACACAATGAAAACATTACTACTTTACAATATTTGGCTTTGGACCTATTTACAATAAGGATAACAAACGATTTCGAACCTGCTAACGCGGTTTGCTAGGAAACTGCCAATAAACCACTTACTTTGTGTAAGCAACTCCTAAATCAATAACCACCGCTGTTTTCTCTCCTCCGCTCCCCAAAACCTCAAACAACGGCATTTTAAACGAAAAACCTAAACAGATAAAAAAAACGCTGATATATTACGGTCTGTATAATAACAGCGAGAGGGAGATGTTCTACTGGGCGGTTTCGGGTCCTCGTTGTTGCAGTCCGTGAATGTCCCAGATTAAAACAAGTAAAAGGGTAAATCGAATTAAAATAAAACCTGATGTGTAACTTGACATATATTATATTGTGTTTAATTATTGTGTTTTACTTGATGTTTGACATTTTCAATAATCTCAGTGGTTTAAAAAAGTGCTTACTGTAGAGGCACCGTGCTAGTTAACCCTGAATGGGCGGTACAGCAGCGTAGCTTTCGCTGACCTCAGACCAGTTTTACTGTGCGCCTTATTTTACTACCTAGAATGGCAGGTTAAAAAACTGTTCTGAGATCAGATGTTATGGGCTAAATAAAGTGCGTGACGAGTTCCAAGGCTATGTTTCAAACCGCACCGCAAGTACTAGGTAAGATGTCAAATATAGTAACGACACCATGGCTAGTGTACTGATTTGACAGACTATCAAGTACAGCAGTGCGCGGTTAGGGACGCTCCCGTGGTTGCAGGTTAGTGACGTTAAACGTGACGCGCACCTACACAGTACGACGACTTAAAGCATATTAAATTTTATCTGTACCAGCATGCAGGAACAGATGCAGTAAAATGTAAAAAAATTAAAAATAAAAAAACCGAAAGCGTAATAGAGAATTATACATAAGGAGCTTAAATACAGAATGCATTCTATTTTCTGTTTACTTAAAAATAAATGGACATGTAAACAATCATACTTAGATATATTCCATTACATCCCCCAAAAGCTACATCTGGCTACAAAAGACAAGCATATGGGTGACTGGCTGTAGTTTCAATGCATTTTAGTAATATCTTAAGGAAATCAGAACAGATCTGCGTTTTCATTGGACACTGCGCAGCATCCAGCGTTATGAGCTAATATGTCATGACAACAGTGGCAGTCCCGTTTACCTTACCAAAGATGGGTTAATTTCATATTATTTTAGCTTATGTGTTCAAGTACATCTATGGACATGCGGTCAGCTGGCTGACAAATACAGGTAAGGATCTTCTATAACATATTAAAGAATGGATTTGTAGAATAATCAGTGTCCTGTGACGTATGTTTTCAAATATCGCGATTTTCGTGTATTTCGGCTTAGTCATTTGCAGTTATACTTCGAACATTACATCTGTACCCTGCTAACACGTAGGCAGATATCTCATCTATATCAACCAACATAACACTTGAAACACATACACACAAAGAAAACCAAAAAATCAGAATTTAATTGCCTGATTAGTACATCTGTATTAAAGATAATGATTACTGACAAGTCATTCAGTGAAGGTATTATACCCTGTTTCAGCATTAGTTAGAGCAGGTTTGAACTGCTTAAATTATTCTTTGAATCTTAGACTATACAAATGTTATGGGAATGTATTATAATGCTCTAAAGTCTCGTTTCTGTTTAAAACACTGGGGTACATTGTCATGGGGAATGAACAGTGCTATTGCTAGTGGTGCAGCAGTGGAGCCATGTCTGCAGGGAATGTGTATGTTATTTTGCAGATGAGAGTTATGAAAATATCCTGTTTGTCACAAGTTTTCAAATGTACAGCAATAAAAGCAATACAGTGTAGCACATGTATATGGTTTTTTTTGTTTGTTTGTTTTTTTTTAAAAAAAAAGCTTTGTACCCTTCTTCATCAATTCCATTTTGCGTTCTGCAGTTTTGACCGAGGAAGTTGACGGCGTCTTATGAAACACATCAGATTCCATGACCCATTTTTTCATGGCCCCTTCTGGTCTTCTTTGTGTGTGAACCATATTTTTTTAGATCCTTTCTTAGAACCGTCAAAAGAAATGCCTCACTGCAAACCACTACAAATTCTTTGGTTGGTTGGGGCCTGTCTGTCGACTTGGGCTGCCCCGTTAGGGAGTTTGCCACAGGAAAAATGCTGTGAATCCAAAGACACCACTGATCATCTAGCAAGCAGGGAAAAGATGTGTGCAACACTTTCCTTGCAAGTTCCCCTATGTCTTCGTGTAGAAATTCCTGAACGAACAAGACATGCTGAGGAGGTTGCAGTAACAGATCCTGTCATTGGTCACCTTAGACAGGTGAAGCTGGTTGAAAGAAGTGTTAAAGCTTACACACAGTACCAGTCTACTGATGAAAGCTCAGCTGATGAAAAAATGAAGGAGAATCCTATATCTGTAACTTCATCTGAATCGGTTACTGTTGCGGATCGTGCAATGGGACATGAAAATGCAGAACAGAAAGCTGCTGCACAGATGTTACAGCCATTTCAACTAAGTTCTAACAGACCTGCGCAGACGGACGTTACACTAGATCACAGTAAATACAGCAGCTTGCATCACAGCAATGTAGACGAAAGTACCAGATCTGTATACCTGCCTTCACCAGAAGAGGACAGAGGAAGGAAGGTACTGACAATCAAGAAGAATACATCTGCTGGGGTGAATTCAAAAAGAGGGAGGGAAATCTCAACAGAATCTCTGTTCATGATCCCCTCCTCTACCCATGACTCTGTAAGCCAGTCTCCCTGGACTGTCAGCCTGGCTTTTACAGCTCTGACAACTTTAGGCAGTCACGATGGACAGTCTAGAAGAGCTACAGCGGACAAAAAGAGCATAGCAGAGGAGAACCCATATACAGACACAGAGAATCAAGATAAGGCACTTGTACCTGGACTCCTAAAACCTGACCTGAGTCTCAACTCCAAACTGGCAGAACTTAGTGGTGCCTGGGCGGAGTCAGTTCAATTGCAAGGAGGTAAATTCTTTATGTATATATATATCAATAATTGTGTATAGAAACATGAATGCACATGATGCCTTTAGCATTTTTTATTTAGTTCAGTTAATTCATTATTTTAGAAATAAATTAGATTTTGCTACTCATACGTTCACAAGTACAACTATGCATTTTTTTTTACTTAATTCTGACTTTATAGGAGCTGTTATTTAAAGAATGGCTATCAAATAAATTGAAAATTAAATTGAGGTATTTAAATGTACATCATGTAGCAGACTCTCTTTCCCATAGTGACTTATAACTGATAAAACCGTACAAGGTAAAAATAAAAGCTATTGAAGATGAAGGGCCTTGATCAAAGCAGTAGCTTCGCAGTGCTGTGGCCTGAATCCATAAACTTTCGGTAATCCAGTACCTAACAAACTCAGCCACTACTACCCAATGTACAGAATATACACAGAAGGCAGGTTTCTTACTTGCTCCACTTTGAACCACAGGGGCACTGGAGCCTGCCTAATTACTTTCTATTTTTGAGACATGAACTTAAAATAAGCAGGAGAGACTGCATGAAAAGAGAGAATAGTAAGTCATTCCACAAATTTGCTGTCATCAGATCTGAAATACTTATACACATTTATAATAACGAAGAGAAAAATATACATATGATTTGTCTTTGGCACTAAGTGAATGAATATGTTGTTCATTTGACTTGTCTGAATGATCTGACATACAGTTTACGTACACAATGTTGTCTAAACAACAATATTTTTTCCATAGGTAATAAGTAGTAAAATGTTTAGGTGATGATGTCACAGTTTTTTTCTGGTACGCTCTATTACCACCTAATACACTATATCTCAGTTGAGTCAAAAGTGGCACTCACTGCCATTACTCTCTATTACCACTTTATACATTATAACTCACTTTAGATTTTTTTTCTGATAAAACATGCTTTGATTACATCAACACCAATGGCCAACTGAACATGATAAACATGCCAAGCCATCATAAATAACAAACATTACAACTAAAGAAAAAATAGGAAATTAAAGTTGTTGTTATTGTATATTATGTGATTGCTAAGGTGTTTCAATGCAGTTCTGAAGATGTTGAGAGAGGTTTACTGTGGTAAACAGACTGGTTGCTGTGGTGTTTCTAGGTGGTTGCTATGTAAGTTGCTAAGGTGTTGATAATATATTTCATTTTAAAAGACATTCAGCTGTCATCTATTCGGCTATTATGGATATTTGTGTTGTAGGTTTCTATACATTTATGGTTATTTAGCTCTCCAGAAATTTATGGCTAAGTTTCATATGTTGTTCACAGCCAAAACTACTTCTGTACAAGTCCAGTCCAGGTTTTACAACTTCCTGGTATATTTTTAAAAATAATTTAGTCCAGGTTTTACCCAAACAAAATCCTGATCTTTTGAAATAATCCAGTTTCACCTTTACCCAAATAAAATCCCGGTCCGTCTTTGATTAAAGTCCAGTCCAGGTTTTAACCAACCAAAAATCCTGTTCTGCTTTAGGTGTTACAGTCTTGTCATTTCATTTAAATTGGAAACTCGTTAAATTAAAGTTAGAGTAGTAAAAATGTTAAATTTAAGTTAACTTAAAACACCTTGCAGTTCTGGAATAAACACACTAAAAAGATTAACTTTGTTTTAAACAGTGGACGGAGTGAGTGAACTGCCCTTGTCACAGGAGGTGGGAACGGAGGCGACTATGTCTTCTGAACACTTGCCTTTGATCTTTGAACCCACTGATGACGTCACAACATCCAGGAGCTCAGTCCTGGCGCCTGAACTGTCTGTCTTGATGATGCCAACAACAGGGATGCTTGAGGAGGCAGAACTAGAACAAAGCCCGTCTATGGATACAGATCACACTCCTCATGATGTGTCCCTGCCTGGACCATCTGACTGGCCCTCACCCTGGCATATGTCTGGTGCTGAGACCTTTGATGCTGCCATACCATCTCAAAATCCAGTCTCAAGGCCACTTTCTAAAGCAGACCAGGAGCATTTGGGGAGGATAGAGAGGCTACAGAGTGAGAGTGTATAAATGTTTTGTTGTCTAGTATGTGTCGTTTGTGTACACATTTGAAACGATAATCCTGCTCTTTCCCAATAATCTCTATCCGCTGCTCAGAATGTGACTTTACTTTGGACGAAAATTAAACTTAAGACACATTATGAACTGTTTGATGATAGTTGTTTACATTAAGATGCCTTCAGGCTGGCCTAGACATCGAACATGGCATAAGTAGCTGTGCCTGAGGGAAACAGAGCGGGATCATACCCAGTACTGTAGCAGTAACCTCTGTTGGCACTGTGATAAACTGGCAGTGCAGTACACCTACACATATGCCCTGTAATCTCCATGGATAGGCTCTAGACCCCCTGCCCATCCCAGACAACCCTGAATAGGAAAACAGGGTAAATATACTGCTTCCAAAAAAGGTGAAATATCCCCTATTTTTGTCCATTGTATGTTCACAGAGGTATATTTTGAAAAGCAAAGCAAATTGCAGTCATGTCTTATAGGCATTGCTAAATAATTCTTTCTCTTATACCCTGCTGCTATATGTGCAGATAACTGTACTGTACTCTAGCCATTTTTTTGGCTTTGCTTAATTCAGTTGCATTGTTCCATTCATATAATCATCAGCACACGATTATTGTTGTCTCCAGTGATGATGAATGGGAAAGAGGGAAATAGGTAAATGCATCATGTTTCAGTTCATGAAAAAAAAGCTTGAAATACTCTGTAGTATGCTTATAAAATATCTAATTTATAATATTTTAAATTTATGATGTTATTCTATGAATTTATGACTTTAATGGTGTATACTGTTTCCATTCAGTGCAGTTCTCCTGTACAATGCTAGAGCATAGCTAATTCCAAATATAATGCACAGAACAAATTATTTACATTATTCGTAACAGCAGTTTAGCAGTGTACAGCTACAAGATTACGTTTGAAAGCACTATGCATATTGCCACCGTATGAAAAATCATTGTAGTTTACTGTGATCCACTGTTTTTACATGACTTAAATGTGCAGGTGTCTGTAAAAGTATAAGTCTACAAAGGTAAAGAAACACCCATATAAAATAAAAATGGTTTGGCAGACAGTGCTACAAAAAGGAAATGCTCAAAATAATAATACAAATGATCTGGGGAAAGGGGCAAACTGTTTGGCCATGTAGCAGTCTATGGAATATATCTTGCTACAGTGAAGTTCTGTAAGTAATCAAATGCCTTTGTGAATGGTGAGGTCAACAAACAAAGACAATATTTGATACTGATCCAACACAAACCCTCACTGGACTGATGCATCTAACATGGTTGTGTAACCTAAAGTCATGGTATGGTGTGGTGTATTGGGTACCCAAATTGTACTCAAAACCTTTCTTCACCGTTTGAATGTTAAGAGCAGACCATTATGCAATGTTTTTAGATGAAGACATGTTTTCTTCATTGCAGTCAAAGCATGGAAGATTTTTCTTTTCAACTTGGTGGGTCCCACTCAGTACGGATGTGAGAGACTACCTTGATGAGCGGTTTCCCCAAAGGTGGATTGTTTGTAGGGGTCCAATCGAGTGGCCACTCCATTGCCCTGATTTAACACCCATGGACTGCTGTCAAAGCACTTGTTTGCTCTGTGAGGATTCTGAATGGTGTTCATCTTAAAGGCAAAATTGTTGACACTTATTCCATCATTCAGCTGGATATTTGGTGAAAGTTTATTAGGAATTCAGCACTCAAACATGATAGACAGCATTAAGGAAAGCTGCCGTGTTGCCGACATGGCCTAATAGGTTTCCCTCTTCCTCACAGCTGGTGTCTAAAATTGCATCACAGAGCATGGTGCACTATAGAAATATATGGTCGGCCACAAAATGTTTTGAGTAGGGGGCTGTCAGCCTAATATATTGTAACAATTTCAATTTCAGCAATGGTCATTTAGCAGGTTAGCAGCCAAGAGAAAACATTCAAAGGGGAACTTCTGTGCAGTACTGTATATGATCGGAGCAATCCCACATGAATTTATGTTATGGCAACTAACTGTTATAACCTTGTGCTTTTTCTATTAGAAGAATGTGTTTTTCAAAAACAATTTTCCATTCAAGTATTATACAATTTGTGGGGCTGCTGCCCTTTTTATGCCTATATGCATTGTCCCCATCGTAGTAAGTTTTAAGCAATTCAATATTATTTTAGAGTAAGTGTGATAGACATAGCATATATCAGATATCACATAATAAAGGCATTTATAAAGTTTTTGTTCTTCCAGATTCAGATGTCATCCCAACCTCTGTGGGAGCAGTTGGACTGTCAGGTTTACCTGATGCAGCCACTGCTCAGAATGTTTTACAAAACAAGTCAGCTCACTCAGCGATGTTAAAACCAATGTCGGGATTGGAGGAACTGGAATCTGAAGGTTTGTTCTCACAAACACGTCTACTTACATGTTCACAATTGAAAAACTTTACTCGTGTTATCCTTTATGATTCAGAGAATGAGGATGAAGAGGATGAAGACATGGATGAATCTGAAGAGGAGGATGAGGAGGAAGATGAAAGTAAAGAGGAGACTGAGACCCATGAGCATTCACAGACACATCCTCCCTATAGCCTCATTCCACCTCCTGTCTGGGGGCAGAGGAACCAAGGCCTTGGTGAGTTTTATGCTTACAGTTTAAATTAGTTCCGGATGTACAATTCAATACAAAACAATTTAAGACAATGAAATAAAAACTAAACACAGTGTTGTCAAGTTTTGCAGAGATAAAAACAAGTGAACTTCTTTTAAAAATGCCTCCTTTGTGATCAGGTGCTGCAGTGATAATTTGCTAGATCACCACTGTGTATTAATGGGTTCGGGTTCTTCCAGCGCCTTTCATAAGTAAACGAGGGGAGAAAAGGGATAGTACCCTGCTTAGCACAACAGCGACCCCTTCCAACCATGATCCCAGGGTTAATTCATGTGCACTCAGTGATGTCTTGTAGGATACTGAGGATCCGGAGACCCCTACTAGGATAAAACTGGGGTAACATTTGAAAATTGGCAGTGGTGAAATATACTTAGTTATTACTTTTCTATGTTCTTGTTTCTACATTCATTTGATCAAATCTGCTTATTAATATAGATGGACTCTGCAGATGGATTCTACAATTACAACTGTAATCCTGACCATTAGAGAACAAAGTAAAAGGGACTATAAAAATATGCAGAACTACAAAGTGCCTTGACGTGGTATGTGGAGCTGTGGACAATTAGTCTAGAAACAACAAGCTGTACCTTATAAAGTGATTGATCATTCACTCACTTTCCATACCCATCACTTTCTGTAGTCATTCATTGAGTCACTTTCTATACCTGTTTAAACCAGTTAAACTTTAACTGGTATCTGGCAGCACAAGGTGCTTGAATGTGGGATGACAAAGGCAGAAGGTGACCATGATTGGAATCTGGCTCTCTGTGTGATGACAGCACCAACCATTGTGAAACTGTGACATCTTTGATTAAAACATCTGCTAACCATAGACAAAAGATTTGCGTATTTTTTTTTTTCTACACGTAATGCCACTGGGTTATACTAAAGCATCTAAACTTAGCATATTTTCTTCAATCCATAAAATCAATGCCTTACAAGTTTTTGCCTTTTCTTTACAGTACGGAGCTGGGTAGAGCTCATTCGAGAAAAGGTAGGCAATTTTTTGTTTTAGTTTAAAATAAAGACTATGACATACAAAGCGGTCTGAAATGTGCTGTTCATTATATAAGGCTGGCTATGTATCTGGGATGTTGGCACCTGTGGGCATTGGTATAGCTGGGGCACTGTTTATCGTCGGAGCTCTTTATGGCATCAGAATGATCCATCGCAAAAGGAAGAACAACCTCAAGCACCAGAGGAGAAAGGTGAATGAGATATTACGTTTAGGCAACCATCTTGATATAGATTTATGTTACAGTTACAGTTATTGTGTAAATACTTTGTGATTGTGAGAATTGACTTCCATTTAGCTATAATTAGCTCTTTAGTACCACCAGTTCCATTATTAATTTGGGTCTATGGTGATTGCGTAGCTGAAAGCTCTAGACTTTTCCCATAGGGGTTTACTTCTGTATGAGAACTGCCATTATTTTAGGTTTTTTATTTTGGTTTTTGTTTTGTGTATTGTGTGTTGTGTTTATCTGTCCATTATATGTTGCCATATCAACTGGACAGCAATTTGCTTAACAACAACATGTTGTTGTTGTTTTTTAATGTGTTTTATATATAAAATCGACATTGACATTAGCATTGAAACAGAGCCCACCAGCTAGTTTAAGGGATCTTAACAGCTTCTTACTTCCCTTCATAGGGTTTCTTTCTTATAACATTTAGGGAGTCTTTCCTTGCCACTGTCACAATAGGCTTACTCATTTTTGGATTGGTCTTAGAAGATAATTAGTGTTGTAAAATGGCTTTGAGACAAGGCTCGATTGTAAAAAGCGCTATAGAATTAAATCTGACTTGATTTCTGAAAATGTAGTAATGCATCTTGAAGGATCACAGTTGGGATTGTTTTTGCTTACAACAGCAACCTACAGAAGTAAGACAAGGACCAGACCATGCAATGCTCTTGGCAGACAGCTCAGAGGATGAACTTTGAACCCGCATCAGCACCCATGATCATCCTGCAGTATGACACAAAGTGTCAAATGTTTGTCAGATCTGTCAGAATCTACTTTTAATCTTGATGGTGTTCCACACATAGACCCATCGTACATTACTAAACTTTAATCATTTAAAACAAACAAGCAAGCAAACTTTAGTATTTTACTGTTTAGATGTGTATAAAGTCATGCATGCATCTGCAATTAAAGTGTATTTTGTATCACTCAAAGGTTGTCTATGGGACGATTTTGCAATAACTAAATGAACAGGTCAGCCAAAATGGTGTTAGCCAAAGGTAGTATTGCAAACCGCATGTATAAACCACTGCAAATTGTATTAATCCGTTAAATGAACTGCTACACTCGTTCTTGTGGTTTCTGACACATTGTATGCCACATTGTTATCTATTAACAATAGGACAATAGTTTCTCATGTTTGAGATTGCAATCAAATTCATCCTCAGTTCATTCAGAGTAAGCATTAGACTCAGGTAGCATTTTTTACCTAAGAGGGGATTCATGAGAGGGTATAACGTGTATGGATTTAACGCAGGCTCTCTGCTGTTTACGTAACTTTATGCACAAACGCTCCAACTTAGCCAGTAAAGTACATTCGTGTGCTAAACTGTTAAAATTATAAATACATTCTTGCTACCTAGCAAGATTAGTCTTGTAGCATCAGTGCAACCCCAAAGAAACAATTATGCCTTTTCATATACATTTAATGTAAATGAAAAACAGGGTCAATGGGATTTTAGCCAAACAATTATAAGACTATTCTTGGAGTTCTATAGATTTAATTTTCCTATGTGTAAATAGTCAGAGCTAAAGCTGAGCTTTTGGAAATCCTGATGTACATAGAATGGATACATTAAATTCATTTAAATTATTTTTTTTAATTTAATATATCATTATTATTTGTTATAATCTACAAATTGGACAAATTAAGTAAGTAAGTAAGATGTTTTGGTATTGGTAATGCCAAGTTTGTATGAATTAAAGTTTTATCAGCAAAATTAACATTTTTTGTGAATTATAAACATGTATGGTATAAATGTAGCGCATTTGTTAAGACGTTTAAAATCTAAAGGAGATCAACTAATAGACCAAAAGCCACTTAATTCCAGGAACTTCCTCATAGGAAACCTGTGTTTCATTAATGTGTGGTATAATCTATTGTATATAAAGACATAGATCATTTTGGGGGCAGGTGACATATATTGTACTGAATTAAGTACATTTCATTACAGTAATGTCAATTGGAATGTTATAGTGTAATGCTTCAATGTGAAGGTAAAACGTCATAGCTTGTGTGTATATGTGTTGTTTCTGTTATTATCCATGGTCTGTTGTTGTACCTGTTACATTAAAATAGTGAGTCATAAATCTAATATTGATTTGTTCTTGAAAAATCTGAAGAACCCTAGACAGAGTACCAATCCACCATAGGGCACACACGCTAGGCTCACTTTTGAATGATGTGTATGTAAAATCTTTCAGCTTTTGTAAATACATATTTTTTTTTTTCAATTTATGGTGTCGGTGATACACAGAAGATGCCAGAATCATCCAGTGTCCAAATAAGATATCGATTATATTTCTTATCCCAAAATAAGTTTGTTACGAACTTTCCAAATCCTGCATATTAGTCATACGAGCTATTTTTAAGCACAACCAGCAGATGGCGCCATTCATATTTAGAAGGTACGTTACAATAGAATAGAATAGAATGCCTGAATATAATACACTATAAAACAAGATAAAATAATGTATAAAATATTATTAATGCACAGTAATAGAGTTCACAGTGTTATCAATAATATAAAATATTGCACAGCTTAGAGTTCAGAGTGGTTATGACTTTCAGGAAGCAACTGTTGAACTGTTCTTGAATCTGTTAGTTCTCGACCTGTTGCACTGATAGCGCTAACTGAGGCTAACAAGTCAACAGTTCAAAGCCAGGATGGAAACTGGCCTTGATTTGTTTTGCTCCAAAACTTTTAATTTCTGCCTTTGCTCTACCGTTATTGGTAAGGCCTTTATTTACAATATTGCCACATAGCATACGGCCATATCCAGAGTGACTTACAACTGATACATTTTTTTACAGTCGTAACCTTGGGCTAGGCCCTTAACCTACAGTTGCTTGGACAGTGGCATCTTGGTTGAGGAGGGATTTGAACCTTGGACCTTTCAAGGTACAATCCAGTAATTTAAGCACAGTAACTTAAGCACAGCGCCCCCCACATTCCTGATAGGTGTTAGGCTGTTGTTGTTGGGTTTTTTTTTTCCGTAGTTGTGTACCACGTATACAATTACAAAAATCAAGCATATCTTGTGTATAACCCAGTCCACCATTCTCATTTCATACTGCAACGCGAGCGCTAAAAATGGCGGACTCTAGCACAGGGTGACAGAAAGCAGGCTTGGCAGAAGAAGGCAGGCAAAAAAACTTCAGACGGTCCAAAGTCGGTACACACAGATATCCGAACAATGCCAAAAGGAGTAAACGAAAGCCAAAGTCAAAAGGACAAAACGGTAAACGGGAAACGGTAGGTCGAGCTATAAACAAACTATAATGAGAAGCGCGGAGCGAACCAAGTTGCTTAGCGGAGAGAGAGCAGAGGAAGAAGGAATTTATAGAGTGTAATCATTAGAACCAGGTGTGTCCAATTAGCAAGATGGTGAAGGAGAACGTGATAGGCTGGGTCTGAGCATGCAAGCAGTCCGAGGGTGTGACAGTGCCCCCTAAAAGACCCATATGGGGTGACAGGGGCAAAATGCAGAGGATGACTTGTGACGGCGGCCGGATCGACGAGAGCGGCCTGGTCGGTGAGGTGCCAGGCTGTCCGGGTGAGTGGCGTGGAACTCTCGCGTGAGAAGGGAGTCCAGGATGTTCTTGCTGTCCACCCAGCAACTTTCCTCCTTACCATAACCCTCCCAGTCCAACAGATGCTGCAGTCGTGAGCCGCACGTCTGTGAGTCCATAATGTGGTGGACCGTGTAGGCAGGGGCACTGTCAACCTCAACGTGTGGCGGCTCGAACAATGGCCGAGTCGGCCAGCGGACCATCAGCCCAGGGCCTGAGAAGAGGCACATGAAATACAGGGTGTGAGTGCATGTGAGAGGGAAGTGACAGACAGTAGGTAACTGCATTTAATTTCTTCAACACTTTAAAAGGCCCGGTAAACCTGGGCCGCAATTTAGTACTCCCCTGAAGGTGGAGATTGCAGGTTGACAGCCAAACCTGATCACCTGGTTGGTAGGTCTGTCCAGGACTCCTCTGACAGTCCACCTGAGTCTGGTACCTACGGATGGCCCGTGAGATCTCTTGGTGTACCTGGGTCCAGACAGTCTCACTCCTGCGAAATCAGGCATCCACTGCAGGGGCATCTGAGGGCGTGGGATCCCAAGGGGCTAAGGGAAGCTGGTAGCCAAGGACTGGAAGGGCGTCAGGCCAGTGGAGAAGTGACGGGAGGGAGTTCTGGACAATCTCAGCCCAGGGGGCGAAGCGTACCCAGTCAGAGGGATTGTGCTGTGTAGTAAAGGCGTATGAATTTTCCAAGTTCCTGGTGAGTCCTCTCACACTGGCCATTGGACTGCAGGTGGTATCCTGACATGAGACTTACGGCCACTCCCAGCTTTTCCAAAAAGGCCACCCAGACGGCAGAGGTGAACTGTGGTCCCCTATCAGTGTGAATAGAATCCAGGATTCCAAAAAGCATAAAGACCTTTCTGAAGAGTGCCTCTGTTGTCTTAAAGGCCGTGGGTAGCTTGGGGAAGGGCAGGAACCTCACTGACCTGAAGAACCGGTCCAGAATGGTAAGGATTGTGGTGTAGCCCTGGGATGGATGAAGATCCGTGACAAAATCCAATGACAGGTAAGACCATACATGCTGAGGGATCGGCAGGGGAAGAAGACGGCCTGCTGGTAGAGTGCGAGGTGTCTTGTTACGAGCGCATGTGGCACAGAAGGCAACAAACTTATAAACATCCCTTTGCCTGGCTTTCCACCAAAACCGGGAAGCGAGTAGCTGGTACGTGCGAGTTGCCCCTGGATGGTCAGACGTAGGTGAGACATGGGCCCAGGTGGGGAGTCTGGCCGGTGGACACCTTGATGGGGGCCGTGATCTGGCGAGGGCTGCATCCAGTTCCTGCTCAAACTCTCAACAAATTGACCCCAGGAAGCAAGAGGGTGACAGGATAGGTTCTGGGGCTTCAGGAGTTACAGGGGATGGCTCAAGAAAGCGAGAGAGCGTCTGCCTTCTGGTCCTTAGAAGCAGGACGATAAGAAACAGGCACAAAGTGCCCCAACATGTCCCGGAGCACGCCATTGTTGAAGGCTTGTTAGACTTCGGGGGCATTGGCCAGGTCGAAAGGCATCACTAGGTATTTGTAGTGCCCGGAATTGGTGCTAAAGGTGGTCCTCCACTCATCCCCTTCTCTTATCCTTACCAGGTTATAGGAGTTGCGGCGGTCCAGTTTGATAAACTGTCGAGCCAAGCGGAGCTGTTCCAGCGTTGATTGTACTAGGAGGAGAGGGTAGGCATATCGCTTTGTGATACGCTTGAGACCCCGGTAGTCGATGCATGGCCTCAATGAGGAGTCAGGCTTAAGCACGAAGAAAAACCCAGCTAAGACGGGATAGGTGGAGGGTCAAATAAGGCAGAGCTGGAGGTATTTGGAAATGTAAGCCTGCATGGTGGTCTTCTGCTGGTGACAGGAGATAGAGCCTGGCTTTGGGCAGAGGTGCTTTTTCTAAGAGACTGATAGCACAGTCGTAGGATCTGTGTAGAGGTAGCAGGATGGGTACGCCTTCCCCGAATACCAGTGCAAGGCCCCGAAACTCTGGAGGGACATTGGGAGGAAGCAAGACCTTCCCCTCTGAGGGTTGGACCACATTCAACTGGGTAACTGGTAGATGAAGACAGTTCTTAAAACAGGATGGTGAACACTGCAGTAGCTCCTTCGAGCTCCAGGAGATGATGGGCTCATGAAGGCCAAGGTAAACCCAGTATGATAGGGTGAGTTAGGGCGTCCATGGGGAGAAAAGCGATGGATTCTTCATGGATGGCACTGACCTGTAAGCGCAATGGGGAGGTGATCCGGGAGAGTATGCCCGTCCCTAGAGGCTATCCATTGGCCGTGGTGACAAGGTGCTGTGTGGGTAGGCTGGAGCAAGGGATCTTCCAGGTGATGACCACATGTTTGGAGATGAGGTTCCCCTGGGAACCAGAGTCAATTAGTGCTAGAAGAGAGGATGACGGGTAGAGTAAAGGAAGAGATAAAGGAAGTTGTACTCACCCGGGGTGCGCCAGTGGAGGGTCTGGCGCGGTACGTGGATCTAAATGGAGGTGCACTAAAAATGGCGGACTCAAGTGCAGCGTATCAGAAAGCAGGCTTTACTGAAGATGGCAGGCAAAAAAAATGAAGTCAGACAGTCCAAAGTCGGTACACACAGTTATCCAAACAATGCCAAAAGGAGCAGACGAAAGCCGAAATCGAAGGACAAAATAGAAGGTCGGGAAACAGTAGGTCGAGCTATGAACAAACGATAATGAGAAGCACGGAGCCAATGAGAAAATCCAAGTTGCTTAGCGGAGAGAGCGGAGGAAGAAGGAATTTATAGTGTAATTATTAGAACCAGGTTTGTGTGATTGGTAAGATGGTGAGGGAGAACGTGTGATAGGCAGGGTGTGATCATGCGAGCAGTGCATAGTCTGATTACACTGGTGAACTAATTATTTTTGCTGATTTTACCCAAAAGAAAGGTGCTGATTTCAAATATAAAGTCAAAAAATACGCAACAGGTCAAATTTCGTTTGATAAAAGATTATCTACTTATCTAAAGCCATTTCATATGTTAAACACCTGACTACCTGCTTCTTAAAATTCACCAGTAGAAAGTTTTTTGGTTACTGTAGGAGACTTGCCTTTAATGTCAACATGTGTGCTCTTTTAGTGTTGAAATGTTAATATGTGTATACACAAAAAGTCAGAAAAAACATGCATTACTTACAGAGTTTTCTTGGTAACCTGATTCATTGAAGGTTGGCTTGACTTCTAAGATTCTGTCTATCTAACAACAGATATTTCATTTCTATTCTTACTATGGCTTTGTTTATCTTGATGAGTGTTGGTACAGCATATTAAAAACTTTTATTAAACAAGGTAACCAGCATACTAAAGAGCTTAAAACAGTTTTGTCTAATATTCAGTTTGGATGAACAGTATGTAAAAGTGTCCATTTTGTCCAAGAGCATACTAAACAATATGGATACCAAATTCATATTATATATGTCATTATTTTTTACATGTTAGAACAGGTCATTAGGGAATATTTTTTTAAACCTTATCCAGTTTAAAGACATCATAGACATTGCATTTTCTTTCCTATTATTAGGTTAAATGCCTTTTTCAAAGTTCATATCAGACTATACCAATTTATGTTGAGCTAGTAGGACGTTAAACAAATATATAAGCACCTGAAAAAATCTTTCAGAGTTTAACTTTACCTGTCATAAATTAATTGAAACCATTTTGAGGAAACCAAGATTTCCAGATGGTAAGTAAATGTTACACATTGTCAGGCGCTGTACACCATTATCTGAGCATCACTAGTGGTTGCTAATTCGTAGTTCTAGTTTCCTGGTTTAATTATTGGAATGTTCAGTGCTGTCGTGTCCCAAACTGCCTGAACAAAAAAAATCACATGACTGTTCAGGGAAGAAACTAGAACAATGATTGCAATGTTTCCCATTCTTGTTTCAGTGAAAGTAAATGTTTTCTCTCCATTTTGATTACAGTGAGTTATAGTCTTTTCTCTTCAGTGTGAAAACTAATAAAGCAGTGTGCTTGTGTTGAATGGAATGTGGTGAAGTTGTATTGTTTTGATCAAGTTTTATTTATACTTTAGCTAGAACAGCTTTTCAAAAAAAAAAAAAAGCTTAATTAAACCTCAAGCTGTTTAGGTCTGTGTGAGACAACATTATTTCTTTTACAGGCCAAATAGAATATGAATCAAATGCCATATTTAAAAGTGAATACGCAACAGCTTGCGTAGAGAAACAAGATCGCTAACCCTTGCATTCATTGTTTTGCAACAGCTGCTCAGTTTGGTTACAAGTAATGGTCGATCAAAGCTGTTTTGTTGAATCCTGCCGCCTCAGATCACACACCGAAACAGACAGATGACCAAAAGATGCAGGATGGGTTATCTTGAGACATTAAGTCGGGCAACAGTCACACATTAATGAGTATGTCCTCTCCACTTTCAGTGGGATGAGTGTATATAGCATCAGTTACATGATAAAGATGGGGAAAAAAATAGTTGGCACACATCAGAATCCATGTTGCGAGAGTTATTGCCATGCAAACAACAACTACAAGACATTGGGTTAATAATCAAATCTTTGGTGCTGGGACCCAGAAAGTCAGGTTTATTGGATTAACTTGCAATGCAGTTTTTATAACGGGGAACAATAAGGAATGACCACACACCTGTCATATAAAGATATTTCTTCATAAATAATGTTTAAAAGTGCTTAAAGTGATATATATAGAATAATAATGTAAAACAAAAAACATCACATAATATCCACAAAACTTGTAAATAAAATACTGAAGCATGAAACGTACTTGAAAATGTGGAAAACTTCATATAGAGATGGGTGATTTCATGATTTTAGATCAGGATTAGTTAAATATATTTCATTGTGTTTGCTGAAAGTGTTGATATGGCAACCCAATGTGTTTTAACAATCAGACAGTACACTGTTTGCTAGTCCAACTCATGTTTTTCTTGATATGATCAAACGAACAGGCCATAGTTCACAGGTCATGTTTGGAAACACACAGAGGAGCTTGTGACTAAAGTATGTCATCATTAATTATATGGTGTTTGGATGTTACACAATGCGTGGAGTTTTATGAAGCACAAAATACGACAACAGAGACCCCAGACTGTTGAGCAACTGAAGCTGTACATCAGGCAAGAATGGTAAAGAATTGTATTGAGTGTTGTTAAAAGTAAAAGGTGATGTAACACAGTGGTAAATATACCTCCGACTTTTTTGGAACGTGTTGCAGGCATCAAATTCAAAATGACTGAATATTTGCAAAAAACAATAAAGTGTATCCGTTTGAACATTAAATATCTTGTCTTTGTAGTGTATTTAATTAAATATTGGTTAAAAAGGATTTGCAAATAAAAATATTCTGTTTTAATATATGTTTTGCACAACGTCTCAATTTCATGGCACATCACATGGCACACGAGCTCAAGGAATGACCCGCAACTATTAGGGAAAAATATGAGACAAACACTCCCTCACTATTTTGAAGCTCTCAGAGAATAACTAGTCACCCTGTGTGTTTATGTTGGTAGTAACTATCTGCTCCTGCAGTTGCACAAGGATGATCAGGCTATGAACACCTGCTAGATGTGGGACGGTATTCATAGATTGAAATGCATGTACAGTGAATGTCTCATTTGATGTCTAGAAAATGGCTGAAATGTGGCAAAATCCCAGTGTACTGGAGATTCCGATTCCGGAATTGTGGCTGAAAGACAAACCTGACAGACATGGACCACCGGCGTGTTTCACAGCAAATGTGAATGTTCAAACGAATCGTGAAACAATTATCAGCTATTAATTTATTCAATTTAATAACCGCTTTGTGAAATTCAGGCTTATAAGGAGGGCAATAGATTAAACACGTCTTTGGGATGTGTGAGGAACTAATGAGTCTGTGATGTTGCATTGATAAAGATACCAGACTAATAAGCAAAAAGTCCGTTGTGCAACCCCTAGCAGTGCCAAACGGTCAATTCTCAGCCTGTGAACAAGATGCTAATTCAAAATCGCTTGGATTGTGCTATAAGGCTGAACTATTTGTAAGCTGGATCAGAGTGTCTGCAAAATTACTCAATACAAATGCTATACAGTTGTGGTCTAGTGTTAAAAATGGCAATCATAAGGAAGAGACAAGGTGAGGTTAAAGAATACGTGGAATGTAACTCTTTTGCACAACTGGTTACCAATAATAGCATACTATGCAGTAGAATAGCACTGTTGCATAAGAACTGGTTTACAGTATATATTGTGTATATATATTTATATACTGTATTTCACCATATACATAGTCTAAAATAGTATTTATTATTATAATACAGGGTGAGTCAAAAGCCTTTTATTTCAGAAACAGAAGGCAAAATGACATATCTGAATACCCCAGCAAGGCCTATCTTTGTCCAAAAATATATCGATGTCCAGAACATGACCGCAATCTTAAAAGCTGCCATATTGGAACAAGGGTATGTTTTTCCAATGGGAAGGTGGTCATGTATCATATCAAAGAAGACCATAATAGAACCTCATTACCCCGAGACAGTGATGAGGTTATGACAAAGAAGAGCCCAAGACTGCTTGTTTATGGTCTTGAAACTGGGCAATGTAAAAGTGGTGTGTGACTTAACTTCTTCAATAAGGAGTTGGCAGTTTCTTATGAGTTACGATGTTGCAGCGTTGTAAAAACTGCCTTCAGTGGTTTGAAGGCATGTGTTGGAGTGGGGGAGAGATTTACATAAGATGGGTACTCCAGAACAAGTTTGAGAACCACTGCAGTAATGTACAGGATTAGAACATTAGACTGCTGCACCACCCAAGCAGGCCTAAATATATAATGAAAATGTACTGTACATGTGCTGGATTGAACTACCAGTCCTTTCATAGATTTTCCAGGTTGAAACCAAAATATTCAGTTGCATGAGTTGTTAGCAGTTGCTTGGCAGTTTAATCTAAAACTCTCTAATGTGATGCAACTAATGTAACTATACGGCTGATGTTGTTTAATGTATTATACTTCTAACTATTAATGTTGTATCTAATTTGCATTTCTGCTTGTCTGTGTATGTATGTACAATACATTTCATGCTGAGCAGCCCACAGGCCCTGAAGAAGTGATGACTTTAATTAGTTTCATTTAACTTAATTAGGAGAGAGAAAGTATCGGTTTAAGACTGAACAAAAGCCACTCTGGCTAGTCGCAGGTGTTTTATAATACTTGCCAGCTTCCCCTGAACAGATTAAAATATTTCTGCTTGAGTTACTGACGAACACTGCCATACACTGCTGAAGGAGTTTTTGTGGAAACTCTTCCCTCTTGTTCAAATTACTAAATACTAAATGGCTCCATTTAAGAGAGTGCATGTGTTTGTCCAAGTCAAACCTGGAGCATTTATTTTTTAGTCTCTGTTAGATAGCAAGTGTTAGATATGTTCAGCTGTTGCCTCTGTTGTTCTGCTTGTGTGGTGTTTTTCATGTCTGTGTAGATTTCCTCTGAGTACGGAGCACGCATCGTTTAAGAAACGCCTTACATTCTGTGAAAGAGGACATTGAGCGAAATGTACGTTGACTGATGATTGCCATAGTCCTATGGTTGTTTTATGCCACTGTAATGTAAATATAAAGTAATGTAGATACAGAAATGTATAGTGACCCTGTATATTGTAAAGCTGTTACACAGAGGATAGTATTATGGATCTCATACGTTTGTTTTACTGAAGCCATCAATGCATTTGTAGACAGTGTTCCAAACAACATGGAAGATGTGCCAAACGAAGCCCGACAAGTGAATTTGAGGCAGTTTATATAGTTACGTTTTAGAGAGAATATACAGGTATGAAGACAAACAACTCTGTTGTTAAAGTGCATTGATGTTGATCAAATTGTTGTTAAATGGTGCATACATGTACTCCAGTTTCCTACATTTCAGAGACAAGGTTTGGTCAGCTGGCATATATAGCATATCCATATGTGTGTGCTTGCTTGTGCCCTGTCATAAACAGGGCTGTACGGTTGGCAGGGTCCAGTCCCATCACAACCCCAATTTGAATGAAATGGGTATGGAATGTGAGTGAGTGGTTCGTTGCTCCTAATGCCGTGATCTCTTAATTACTACTGTTGATTAGTCCTAAGGACTACAAAGTGGAAACAACATACTTCACATTTTTTATGGGTGACCGGGACCTCCCCTGTCTCTGTCCATGCAGAAATGCTGCCACCCACTGAGCTGACAACAACTCTCTAAAGAGCATCATCTGATCAATCACATGCTCATGCCATAGAGCTGTGAGGGACCAGCAACAATAATCTTGTGACCTTACCCTCTTCATTATTGTCCTCACAAATTTGAGTTTTTGGTGTAACATAAATGGAATGTTAATTGGCATAAAGATTTGTTTGGATTATGATATTATATATTAACATAATTACCATCCTTCACATATGTAATGCACCAAGCATAATTAAAACATGTTTCCCAGTATTGAAAAAAAATAATAAAAACTCAAAACACACCTGTAATAAATGTCTCATTTTGTGTAGCAGTGAACAACATACTGTATATGTGGCTTCTCTCCTGCAGCTAGGAGTGAAAAATATGACACAAACACATAAATTCAAACAACAATTTGTTTTGATAGCTGTAGTTAATAACCTAAGGAACTGAACTGCCTGTTAAAATAATAATAATAGCTATTCACTCAATTTCATACCACCTTAAGCCGATTCAGAGTTGTAGGGAGTGTGAAAGTTGACAAGTGCCTGTGTGATGGAACTGCAAAGACACAGTACTTCTTATATTTATTATTTAGTTTCGTTTAATTGCAGAAAATATGAGCCCAAGATATGTTGTGTTTTGTCTGGTCAACTTCAATTCATTTCTTAATAAACATCCATTCCAGCATTTCAACACATTTCAAATATATTTAAGGCGGGGGAGGTCTTTAAAAAAACATAATGATGCAATTTCAATTAGGTGCTGTCAATTGGTAATTAACCAAGATTTGCTTCAAAAGCAGTAACCACAAAATGTTAAATCTTTGAGTAAAGTTGAGCAGAGGATCTCTAATTTGCCTACTAATGCTTGGAAAAAATCATTGAAATGTTTCAAAACAATGTTTTTCAAAGGAAGATACATTCTTCTTGTTGAAAAAAGATGGATGTCACTAGAAAATGTGTCATCTTGAAGCCAGCTTAAATTGTTCTAAAATCTTCAGGTACTAATCTATGCGACCATCAAAAAAATGTAAATGAACTTTGCCACGGACACTGACACAACCCCATGCCATGACAGACCCTGGCTTTTGGACTTGTTGCTAATAACAGTCTGCATGGTCCATTTAGTCTTTTGTCTGGAGCACACGATGTCCATTTATTTAAAAGAGATCTGGAAAACTGAGTAGTCTGACTACAATGTGTCTTCACTGCGTACAATCTAGAATTGCCAATTCCGCTTCTGGACATGGTTAACTTAAGGTTTCTTTTTGTATTGTAACATTTTAAGTGGCTTATGTGAATGTAACTCTGTATTGTAGAGCTTGACAAAGGTTTGCCAAAGTAATCTCCTGCCCATATGGTTATATCAGCTATGCATTAATGACGATTCATGATACTGATTCTTCTTCTGCCCCAGGCACAACTTTTTAAAATTTGTTTCAGGACTGAAATGCAAGAATGGATGCTTATTAACAAATGAAATTAAGTTGATTAGACAAGCTCATGAAACATCTTGGGTTTATACTGTCTTCAAATAAATACATGTCAATGAAAATGTCATGAACATGTAGTATGTTACATAGCGTTCTAGAGTTTTCTGATTTGGGGTTGTACATTTACAGCAATTCAGAGCTTAAAATACAATCAAATGATACAATAGTACAATGTACAGTCAGATTTTAACTCTCAATCCCAGCACAGTAAATACTGCAAATCCCACATAAACATGATTGCCAATTGAGAAAATGGGCTGAATAAGTATAGGTTATCATAGACTTATTTGCATCATAAAGGGGTCACAGTGGTGAACAGATTAATGATAGATGAGGGTTCTAACCTAACTGTTTCATTTTAGTCATTACTTGTTCACACTCGAACGCAGTAAGGATATGGATACAAGCATAAATATATACAGGGACAGCAGGAAGAAGACAGATAGAAAAGGAGTCTGCACTGGCAGTCCTGGCGCGCTCAGAATACTGTCTGATCACCCTGGGGTCTTTTTGACGGGCGCCAACACAGCAGGGAAGTGAGACAATTGGGCAACTGCAGGCTACAGACCCAGTGAGAGAAAGAAGAAATTAAAACTTATCTAAGCATTGGGGCGTTATGAAGGGGAGCAAATTGTGTGTAAGATTTGGAGCCAAATGAGAGATGGAAAGATGAGTCCAGTTTGCAAAAGAGTGTGAGTTAAAGTCCAACTATATCATAGCTACAACTCATCCAACTCCAATCAACCATCTGCTTGAAACAGATAAGCCTCTGAAGGATGGGGCACTGAGTTGCACTGAGAGAGAGAACTGGTTGGTCATTTAATAATGGAAAATAAGATTGATGTCAAGGTGAGATAACGCTTTAGGCTCTAAGCACAGTAGTCTAATATGGTCCCACTGCAGGTACCTGAAAGTGGGTCCTAGTGGGTCATCCTGGTTGGTGGCAGAGGGGAAGATCATCCCCGGGCACTGCACAGCTACCTGCTGCCAAGCCTGGCAATAGCATAGATTCCTGATCAGGACACTCGTGTGCTCTGTGTTCTCCCTAGATAAGTCCTGGAGCTTTCTGTGATCCTGATCATGAAAAGTGTTAAGAAATGCTTTGGACAAGAACAAGAAATTGTTTTCTATGTTCTATTGTATTATTTAAATGCAGAATACTATATATTAAAAAAATAATTCATTTCATATTTAAATCAAATGCTAAGTAGATTACTCCACACATCTTCGAGAAATCACAGTACTTTGCAATCTAGTTGTGTTCTTTGTTTAATTATTCTTTATGATATATATCTAACAAGTTATTTGTACACACTGTCATGGTCCTGGGAGGAAAGAACATATCCCCGTCCAGCCATGTGACACAAGCTAATTGTATTCAGTCAATTTATCATTTATAGTCAAGCCTAAGAAAAAAGTACACAATCACTTCTGTTCAATAATCAGACAAACCTCACTGGATTTGCCTAACAGTTAGAAGGAATTAAAGACTATGCCATAATATTAATTGTGTTATGCTGTGGCTTCTGATTTAACCATTAAGTTGCATCCCAGTCTATGGTTAGTACCTTAGAATACCCATCCTCTCATACAACCCTGAAGAACACAAAACCTATGTACAACCAGCATCTAATAATCCAAAGGAAAACAGTGAAACAAAATCACAAGTAACATGTTTCCCCAAGTGAACATGAACTGAAGCAAAAATAGCAAAAATAATGTAAGATCAATGACTTCCGACATGCTCATGTGACCTGCCCACACAGAAAAAAACACAAAACAATAATTCAAAAGATTTGTAGCATAGGTTGCACATATATATATAAGAGCTGAAAAAATAAATAAATAAATATATATAAAGAGCTGAATGCTATA
>JAUZST010014389.1:0-10632 GCA_034779995.1 Parotocinclus haroldoi
TGCCACTGTCGCCCTAGGCTTGCTCAATTTGGGATTGGCCTTTTAAGATAATATAAGATTGTAAAGCTGCTTTGAGATGATGCTCCGTTGTAAAAAGTGCTATAGAAATAAATTTGAATTGACTTGAATTAAAAGAACAAGTTACAAGTAAGTTATGTGGTAGGTTATGAACTAACTACTTTGCCTGGAGCGTGCCTGGCCTTCTTTTAAATATTTGGGTATGTCCGTTACTCCCTGTGAAAAACTGAAAGAAACGGACTCTAAATTAAGCCTTTAACCGCTCAAGCTTTTCCATTATGGGAAATGTAGTGCCTGTAGTGAAGTAGCGTTGCCTGTCTGGGAGTTGTGCTCAGGATCCAGGATAAAATAGCTTTTTTCTTTTACCGCCATCAATTTTAGTGGGGGTATTTTTACTAAGATATGTGCCGCAGCTATGTAGTGTTATGCAGTGTTGTAAATCATCTTTGAAAGCCTAGTATGGAATATCAGTACACTTCTCACATCCAGCAATGCCCTGAATGTCCAAACAACGCAGTCTAATATGGGGAGTCCCCGATTTAGGATGGGCCTATGTTCCGACAAGTGTATCTTAAGTTTAATGCATCATTATTTGTATAAACGAGTTCAATACATACTCTATCATAGCTTAGCCTGCCTTAAACGTACTGAAAACACTTACATTTAAAGCATACATTAACATAAAGCTTATTTTATAATTAATTGTTGAATATCGTATGTACTTGATTGAATAATGTATTAAGAATGAGGCTTTTCCTCACCACATTTCCCAGCACTCGTCACTCCCGATTCGTGACTCTTTAAATCACACCCTGCCGTCTTCCTAAGGTAGCCCGGGAGAGTAAAGGAGAGTATGGTTACTCACTTGCCCGTTGAAAATTCACAATCCATGAAAATCCTTTTCTGCTAAATGCGTATTTACGTGTACTACTGTGTTATAGATCTTAGAAATATTGTAAATCTGACCACCGCAAATACGTGTCTGTACACACACAGACAGACGTCACACACTTCGTAGTGTGTAGAGAACGGAGATTTAGCTGCCATTTCATACAAGACCTTACAGTCAAGAGGAATAATTAGTCTGGGCCACAAGGCAGGTGAGTAATGCCGTTCTTTTTAATGTCTGTTTTAAAAGCCCTAAATAAGTCCAAATACATTCATAATGCAAGATGGTTAGATCTTTGCACAGATTAAAAATATAAATGCAAATGCTATCTTAAAAATAGATAATATTGCATGAGATCCTGAAGCAGCAAATCCAAACTGAGGCTTGATTTCCATTGCGTTGTATAAGATCGACCATTATATACACAGTGACACAAACAAATACCTTTATGCATATGGACACTTTGTTACAAGGACACTAAATATTGGAAGAAAAAAAAACTGGTCCATGAACATAAATGACACTTTTTTTTTTTTTTTTTTTTAAATCACCAAAATTTGCAGTACATTCAACAGCTTCTCGCTCACAAAGCGCATGCAGGCTGACAGCGCACCTATAAATGCGTCTCGAAGGTTCCTTAAAAACACAGCTATTGAAAAAAATACAGAGAGGCCCTGACGGACGTACACAAACACATGAGAAAGCCTGTTTCTTCTAACAGCATGCATTTGGAGAGGCTGCCCATCCGGAGCGAAAGAAAAACTCACAGTTCAGAGTAAGAATATCATAATATCCAAAGCTCACGTCGCCCCCTGCCCTCCTTCATTGTTTTAACGACTGGAATGTGATACTTGCTCAGATGGACGGAGAGCAAAGGCTTGAGATGATTTATCAAGAGGGCAGAGGCAGGAGGTCATAGCAGCTGCGCGTCTTCTCGCCATTGCCACTTGTCACGTGACGAACGCATCTGATGTATGCCGAGTACAGACTCACAGACCGACACAAAGAGGGCGCACAAGTGAACACACAAACAAACACCTTCGTAGCAAGGCTTTGATTTGGAGCGAAAAGTGGGCAGGCATGATATCTTCCTTATCTGAAGCAAGGAGTTCCCTCAAGGCATGGAAATGGCAGTTCCCCGTCTCGTACACCAGTGCTCCCACTGCCTAATCTCGCTCTCCATTCTCTCATTCTCCCCCCCCCCCGTCCTTCGCTGGTCGAGAGGCACCAGGATCAGATGAAAGGGTTCAATGACGCTCCCCTGGTGGGGTAAACCGTCCCCTGGGAGAACAAATGGAGAGGGCAGCAATGAACTACACATAATAACGCACTCAAATGCTCAATTATACACTTCTGATCCGCTCATAAAAATACAACTGACCTAATTTTATACCTTAATTGTCATGAACGCTAACAGAATTGAGAATTATAACCGATCCATGAGTTTTATTCATACACTAATACAGCCATATGAGAACAGAATGGAGCACACACGTGCTGGGCGTCTATATTACTAGGCAGCTGGAACAGAGGCTTACTCACAGTAAACGGGTTGACAGACATCTGTCGCTGGACTTTGGAGGTGGACTCCGTGGCGGGGAAAGATGTAAAACCTAAAATGGATTGAAGTAACAATCTTTAAAACAACGCTCAAGTCGATATGCAGACAGTCAGACGCATGGTCAACACAACCTGCTGAAACTGGGAATCATAATGGGGAAGACGTTTTATCGAAGTGACTTTGAACGTGTCATGTTTGTTGGTGCTGGGCGAGCTGGTCCGTGTATTTCACAAAGTGCTGATCTTTTCTTATTTATACTGCTCACTAAAAATATTTGCACTAAATTTCATTTTGAAATATCCCCTCGTTTTTGTGAGCAGCATACTATCTCCAGGGTTTATGAAGCATCATCTAAAAAAAGAAAAAATATCAGGTTCTCTTGAGAATAGCCAGGTTCAAGCTGGTAGAAAGGCAACAATAAGTCAAATAACCACTGCAGAAGATCATCTCTGCACACAAGACACGTTAAACCTTGAAGCCGATGGGCTTTAATAGCAGAAAACCACACCCGGTGCCACTTCAAGACCAAGGCTACAGTTCACACAGGCTCACTGAAGCTGGACCATAGAATGACCATAGAAGATTGGAAAAATGTTGCGTGGTCTGAGGAGTCTCGACTTCTGCTGCAACATTGATGGTAGTGTCAGAATTTGGAGCAACATAAAAGCATGGCCCCATCCTGCCTTGTATCAACGGTTGAGGTTATTTCGTTGTCACCCTTTGGGCCCCTTAATACCAATTACGCATCATTTAAACTCCACAGCCTGTCTGAGTATTGTTGCTGACCATGTGCATCCCTTTTTGAGCACAGCGTACCATCGTTTGACTTCCAGCAGGATGACGCACCATGTCAAAATGCTCAGATCATCTCAAACCGATTTCTTGAACATGATAATGAGATCGCTGTACTCAAATGGCCTCCACAGTCTCCAGCCCTCAATCCAGTAGATCACCTTTGAGATCTAGTGGATTGGGAGATTTGCATCAAGGATGTGCAGAGGACAAATCTGCAGTGACTGCTATGGCACATTTACATTTATGTCATTTAGCAGACGCCCTTACCCAGAGCGACTTACAAATTCATACAGTCTTACAGTCCAAGCAATTGTGGATTAAGGGCCTTGCTCAGGGACCCAACCGTGGCAGAGGTGGGATTTGAACCGTGGACTTTCTGGTCCATAGTCTAGTACCTTAACCACTAGGCCACCACAGTCCACCATAGTGCCACAAAGTATTAAGGCAGTTCTGAGGGCAAAAGTGGGTCCATCCCAGTTCTGGCAAGGTGTACCAAATAAAGAGGTGAGTGTATGTTCTATGCATCAAGTTTTATTTGGGTTTTAGTTTTGGAAGGGTGCTCAGTTGGCACAGCAATATTATTCCTATCT
Source organism: Parotocinclus haroldoi (assembly GCA_034779995.1). Classification (NCBI taxonomy): domain Eukaryota; kingdom Metazoa; phylum Chordata; class Actinopteri; order Siluriformes; family Loricariidae; genus Parotocinclus; species Parotocinclus haroldoi. The sequence goes on from JAUZST010014389.1 coordinate 3,854, forward strand.
AACAATCAAGCCCACCACTGAGTTGTCCTGGGTTCAACTCCTGGTCGTGCTTTGCCACAGGGTTGGGATTCACACACTGATACGGGGAAAGGAGTTCATTTGGTGGACCTTCTCCAAAAACTGCAACAGAGACCCCTTCAAGCCCTGCACTGGCCTGGCCCACCTTCCAGAACATGTCCTGCACCCTCCTTGTATTCTCTCAGCACCCTGACCAGGACATGCAGGGATGAAATTATAAAAAACAAAAAGTAATTTTAACTTAAAAAAGCATTCCATGGCCAAGGAAGCGTGCTTCGAAATTGCACTGTGGATCCATGTGGATTTGAACTGGATGAAACTGGACAGCCAAGCAGTTGCAAAAAAGCAGTTCTTGTAGAATAATGGTACTTGCAATTCTCCACAAGAACTATGAAATATAAAAAATATTTAGAATTTCACCTGTATATGCCTATGCATTATGTGGCATTACCGATGCCAGCACTTAGGGAACACAGTACTAATTTGGCAGACTGGACAAAGTAATGTCACTTTTGGCTGTGCTCGAAAAATGGGAGGCTGGACAAGGGCGCTGGCGCCCCATGCAAGTCACGTTTACACTTCCAGTTAAACTATTGGCAAGAGGCACGCTTTTGGACTATTATACTATCTGGCATAACATGCATGCCATAAAAAGACTAAAACAGCCACACCACAATTAGTGGAATGGAAAATACATCATGTACGTATCCCATATGTCTTGGTAGTAAGCCAAAAGCATGCCTATAGATCCGGAATATAGAGTACTTCATATTGACGAGCAGGCATGCATTAGGCTCCGACTCATTAAGCTTATGGAAGCCATTAAGCTCATGATTGACAATCTGGAAGAGAAAAGCCTGAGCTCACCATTTGCTTCCTGGTTATTAGCTGAGTCGTGAGGAAAAGCATTCTGAGAGGTGGTAGCAGGGAAGGAGGCGGAGTGAGGGAAGACTGCTGAGGAAGAGGTTGATACAAGCGGACTGCAGTCACCTGCCAAACAGAAGTATGCATGCAGTTGTATAGCATTATTTACACAACACTCTGTACAAAACCTCACTGATCACTTTATCTTTACATACTTTGTTTTCCAAGGGTTTTTCAATAGACCCGATGCTTAATTCCAGGGTTGCCAGAACTATACCGGGCCTTGGCGACCCTGGAATCAAACTCTGAAACGCAGTTTAGCAGTGTTTGCTCGAGGAAATAAATCATTTTGTCGTTTTACTTACTGGAGTTTTTAAGTTTATGCCACATATCTCTTTCTGTCAGATCATTGTTTGGCTCTAAAGCAGAACATTTCCTGAGCCGTGTAAACCTAGATTACTCATGTGCATGTGAACTCTGACTGGGTTTCCAACAAAATCTGAATTTTTCAGCGGACTAAGTGCATGTAAATACACTCTGGGTGGTGGCGTCTTTGCAGAAAGGCAGTAAATGAGGGGTGTCTCTTCAAACTTGGGGCACTACATCAACGTTTTGAAATCACTGAGCTAGAGAACTGGCGCTATGCCAACTAATAATAATAACAATCACTTTCTGTACTCGTTTAATCCAATTCAGCATCCCATGGGGCTGAACTAGTATTATAGGACATAACTTAATTTCATTTTAACATAACACCTAGACTGCCCAAGGAGGTCGGGTCCCTTTTTGAGTCTTGGTCTTCCCAAGATTTCATCTTTATAACATTTAGGGAGTTTTTCCTAGCCACTCTAAACTTGCTCAATTTGGGATTGGGATTAGATAAAAGATGATCCTAAAATTGTAAAGCTGCTTTGAGTCAGTGCTCCATTGTAAAACGCACTATAGAACTGAATCGGACTTTGACTAGTCAAGCCAGCATGCTTGCAGATCTCAGGGGACACAGTCAAATTGGGGCACCTCAGCTATCTTTAAAATGCAGGAGGAATTCACACAAACCCATGCAGAGGCAGGGAGAACATGCAAACTCCATATAGGGAGCTTCAGGGCCAGAACTTAAGGCCCTCCTCTGGAGCTTTTAGGCGACAGTGCTGACCTCTACAAATAATAAGTTTCATTTACGTAGGGCTATTTTTACAACCCAGGTCACTGTACACACTAAGCAGACTGGTTCATTGGACAGAAAGAGAAACAAGAAGTGTGTTTAAAAAGCATTTAATAAGGAGGTTGCGTCTTCCTGGCTGATCAGCACCAATTGTGGTATGTGAAAAACGTGTGAATGCGATTGTTGTGTTTTGCTAAACCATCGGTTTATGTACAATAAGGAAGCGATTGTGAGTGTGAGAATTCTGAGGAGGATAACGGTGCTACCAATACATGACAACCACAAGAAAAACAGCTGGCGTCATTTATCATTCAGTGCTTCCCGGCTGCTGGCTTGGTGACAGTTTCAGCACTTCTGTGGTTTTTATGTGCCAGGCTTGTCTGTGCAGGGTCTCAGACCGCTGATTGTCTGAATGCTGAGCATGCTTTATATTACATTTCTTCCCATAATGGTGCAGTTTATACCGAAAAGCAATCGTTGAAATTGCAGCCCTGCACACAGCAATACACTTAAGGATCCCAAGCTCTATATGACAGGTCATTTGACCAAACACACAGCCGGCATGTTGAGTTATTTCCCAATTTAGGATGAGGTTTACTTCCTTTGTGTACAACACTCTAGTCTGACATGGTGTGTCAAATAGGAAAAGACGATAAGTACAGTTCAAATGCAAAACTGCTAATCAGATTCTACATGATTTGTTGATCATTCAGTTTTTTCTGCCTTTAACACAGGATTAAGAAACGTGCTTACCTGCAGCAGTGCTATTGAAGGGGTTACTGGGGGACAGAGCAGGCTGTGAGCTGGTGCCTGTAGCGCTGAATGGGTTTGGGAAATCTAATGGGAGCAATAAATGTTTCTGTTATTTCACAGCCTTATAAACGAATTATCTTTTTAACTGAGTTCTAATCCTAAACGCAGTCTGTGAGCAGATCATGTCTCTCAGCAGGCATTTTGATAAACGCAGTAGTGGAAGAAATGGTAGCACATGTTAAAAGTAGAAAATAGAAATATTTTGGCATAACCGTGCAATGAATGGGTGAGTCCAACACAGAGAAGAGCAGGGACTGAAACACCAGGACATGTCCAGTCAGCTGGCCTTCCCTACCTCACCGGGCCCGTTTATTAGGTACACCTAATTACTCAATTCCATGGCAGCAGCTCAACACAAGCATGTAGGCGTGATCAAGATGACCTGAAGTTCAGAACGAGAATGGGGAAGAAATGTGATATACCTGACTACGTGAGAATTTCAGAAACCATTCATTCACACAATGCCGTCTCTAGGGTTTACTGAGAACCAACGAAAATATCGGGTGAGGGCAGCTCTCCCTTCTTGATGCCAGTGGAGAATGGCCAGAAAAGCTTCACCTGATTGACAGGCAACAGCAGCTCAAACAACCACTCATTACAACCGAGGTACGCAAAAGAGGATCTCTTAACAAACAGCATGTCGAACCTTGAAGCAGATGGGTTACAGCATCAGCAGATTGCGCGGGGGGCCACCCCTGTTGGCCAACACAACTGAGGGAACAATTCACACATGCCCACCAAAATTGGACGGGAAAACATTTGGCATAAACAAGGCTGTGATGCGGTGTAATGGTGCTGTGACGGTGTGGAATATTTTCTTGGCACACTTTAGGAACCCCTTAGTACCTGCTGAGCATCGTTTGAACCCCGCAGCCTGTCTGAGTATTGTTCCTGACCGTGTGCATCCCTTTATGAGCAGTGTATTATCTTCTGTTGGTTACTCCAGCAGGAGAGCTCGCCATGTCACATGGCTCAAAACATCTCAAACTGGTTTCTTGAACGTAATAACGAGTTCAGTTGACTGAAATGGTCTCCACAGTCACCAGATTTCAATCCAACAGATCATGTGGATATGGATGGGGACGTGGTGCAACGAAAGATCAGCATCATGGATGTGCAGCCAACAAATCTGCTGCGATCTGTGAGGCTATCATGTTAATATGGACCAAAATCTCTGAGAAATCTTTACAGCAACTTTCATAAATAATTGCGGTTCTAAATGGCAAAGACGGGCAGCACGATGGGTAGCACCACTGCCTCACAGCAGCAAGGTCCCGGGTTGCTTTCTCTGCATGTCCTCCCCGTGTCTGAGTGGGTTTACTCTGGGTACTCCGGTTTCCTCCCACATACCAAAGACATGCGTGTTACATTAATTGGTGTCTGTAAAGTGGCCCTTAGTATGTGACTGTGTGTGTCCTACAATGGATTGGTGCCCCATCTAGGGCCCAGAGTTCCTGGCTGGGCACCAGCTGGCCCGAGACCCCATGTGGATTAAGCGGAAGATGGGCCCAATCCGCTATTAGCAAGGTGTACCTAATAAAGTTGCCAGTGAGAGTACATTTCGACTATGCATAATAAATCATTCACTCACTTGCAAATGTCTGAGGAGCAGATGTGGCCTCTGGGACACCTGGAGAGCTACGAGAGGAACACAGATCCTCAATGATCTTCATACAGACTCGGATATAAACCATCGAAGAATTGTAAGAATACAAAACACACATGCTGATGTAGGTCCTCATACTGGTTCTGGTAGTCTGACTGGAATGCTATTTTTTCAGTACAGTACTTACTTTGCAGGTGTAGAACTAGAAGAGAGTCTGTTGCCAAACAGGGTGCTGTACTGTGGAGGTCCACTGGAGGGAGCTGTGGACGCGACTACAAAGACACGTATGTGTTTAGACATCTAATGAGCCGTTCTCACCTCTCCACCTCTGTTTGTGTCCCAATACCTGTTTGTGTTTTACGAACCCCTCCTGAAGTCAGAATTAAGTTTTTCATTTTTAACCAATGTATTTATGTATACGTATTATATGTATTTTAATTCAGCAGCAGTCCTGTCTAGTGAGGACGTAAACAAATTACACAAAAAAACTTTGTATAATTGTATGTATTTATATAACTATTGTTACACAACGAAAATATCTGTTGATTAGTAGCGCAAACTGCATTTACCACTATTTGGGAAAATGTCATTTTCTTGACCAATTAAGTCAATTTGACATCTACGGCATTTAGCAGACGCCCTTACACAGAGCGACTCACAAGCCATCGTGGGTTAAGGACCTTGCTTAAAGACTCAATTGTGGCAGCTTATAGCAGAGGTGGGATTTGAACCCAGGACCATCAGGTCTAGAATTCCAAATCCAGTACCTTAAACACTAGGCTACCACAATCACAAGTCAATGGATCAGATATACAACATAAGTTTAAAATTAAACTGCAGTATATTGTCAATAAAAACCAAAAAAACATAACATTTTGGCTTTGTAAACGCAGAGCAATAATATCCAATTTTGAGTGTGAAAACGGATCACTTCGGCTAACGTCTGCCGCGGTAGCTAAGCATACAGTGCCGCATCACTGACCGATTTTGAGACATGATACATGAGATACACTATAGACACGAAGCAGTGATGAGTTTTACCTGTGGTAGGTGTGATATCAGAAAAGACCTTGTCGAGCTGAGACACAGCAGCGTATCTGTCCTGAGAGACAGTGGGTGGACCTGCAGGGGCTGGTGCGGCGGGAACCGAGTTCAGCCCCCCAAAATCCAAACTCAAAGATTTAGGGACGGCCCTGAATGGAGCGCCGCCTCCTGAGGATACCGTGCGACCTAAATTAGATAGAGAGGGTCAGTCAGTGTGTGTGGGTCTCGAATCCGTTCTGGTGGACCGAACAGGCTACCTGCTTTAATACTGACTAAAACCTTTATATGCTGTATAATCTCATTCAGTTCAGAGGAGGTTCAGCTAATTCCTAAATACAGATATGATACATTGAAATGATGGATATGTTCTATGAAACTGGATGCTGACCAGACCTTACTATGGTCACACTTTTTATGATACTGTCATGTAAATATAAGGGTGTTTTCACAAGAAACCTGCATGCAAACTGGAGAAACACAAACGTATAGGGGAAAGCCATACCACTCAACAGGATGGTGTGATGGACCTGATACTTGTGTTTGATGGAAACCAAAAATGCATCGATAGACAGTATTAGGATCAACACAGAAGATCAGCCAGAAGAACCTGAGACTGCAAACGAATGAACTGGGAACCAGTTTATATATGTATAGGTTAGAGACAACATACAGGTAGTGGGGATCCTCACAAAGATATACTACTTACAAAAGGACAGGCACATGGACTTACAAACACAATTTGCTGCTTGTTACACATAAGTAGCAGCAAGTCATCTACACAAACACACTGCGCTTGAATCTGCACATTTGATTGGCTGTTCAAAAACTGCAGTACTGTTGCAACACACTATCCCGACTTGCCTGAACTTAAAATCTTTGTTGAAGTGATAAGGGACAAAATTCCTTTCTGTTAACTTAATCAAATGAGTGTGATGATTTAATTTCTCTACACGGTTTGAATCCTCCTGCTCACTGTATAAACTTTATCATAAAGCCTGCCGAGTGACTGACGACAAGGAGCATGGGGTTCGTCTGAAATGTGTCACATATAGCGCAACATAAATAGACTGGACAACTTGTGCGTCCAATAGGAACTGAGGTACCGCCGAGTTTTATGTGTAAAGTAGCAATTAACTTATTAAGCACTATAACCCAACACGTTCCCTTCGTTCACAGGCGGCAGGGTTACTTATATTTCCTAGAATTAAAAAGATCACGGCTGGTGGAAGAGCATTTTCTTATAAAGCTCCACAGCTTTGGAATAATCTTCCT
>JAUZST010014390.1:0-10631 GCA_034779995.1 Parotocinclus haroldoi
AGAGAGAGAGAGAGAGAGAGAGAGAGAGAGACAGAGAGAGAGAGACAGAGAGAGAGAGAGAGAGAGAGAGAGAGACAGAGAGAGAGAGAGAGAGAGAGAGAGAGAAAGAGAGAGAGAGAGAAAGAGAGAGAGAGAAAGAGAGAGAGAGAGAGAGAGAGACAGAGAGAGAGAGAAAGAGAGAGAGAAAGAGAAAGACTACAATATCGACTACAGATTGAACATTATAGTAATAAATTATAACAGGTCATATTAAAACTCTTTAATCTGGTTGTGAGTGTAGGAATTTTCCACGAAATCTGAAATCAGGATTTAATAAGACGAATAAATTTGACCCTAATAAATCCCGAGTCATTTGTGTGAACAGTAACCTGGGGAAGTTATTCTGTAATATCATTAACTCACGTTTATTAGACAAATACGTAACCCAAAGTAATTCCTAAATAGTCCCCCACTGCTCAGGGTCTACAGCAGAACCTGGACCTGCTGCAGCAGTACTCTCAGACCTGGGCCCTGACAGTCAACCTCAAGAAAACCAAAATGCTAACGTTCCAGAAAAGATCCAGTTCTCGGGGAACTAAACACACATTTCCATTGGGACCACACCAAATCGAACATGCTAAAAGTTCCACCTAAACCAAACAGCCAAACAGCGCTTACTTTCTGTGTTAAAACCTTCTCAGCCATTCTTTTCTTCCGGTAATGTACAGAAATCATCAAACTCCGACGTTCCGTTATTTCATCCACCTTTTCTTCACCTGGTAGGTGACTTTTCCCGAACGGTTTCCCGCCAAAAGATGTACGTGAACATGCGCATGCGCAGACGGATATGACATATATATATATAATAAAAGATATGATATAATAAGTCCACCAGCTTGTTATTATTATTATTATTATTATTATTATTATTATTATTATTATTATTATTTGATTGATTTCATTTATTATTTCTGTTATTGCTTTTCTAATAACTATTATTACTTATGTATTTATTACACAGTAGTACTTGAAAATAATAATATAAAGTAATTAAATCATTGGAAATTTTCTTTCTTGAGCTGCTTTAATAAATAAAAACGTTACCCTTTTCTATTCTTTTATTATTTATAGGTTATTTGATGTATTGATAAAGAATTGAAGTTACACTGATTTGTAAGGAAACAGTGAAATATCTAAACCATAAACAGAAATGTTTTATCACTTTAAGATCTGATCGATCGATTCATCTTTTAAATCTTTAATAATTTTAATCTTTATTCTTGTTCTAGATGTTTCTGCTACTGCAGTTAAATTTAATACGAACATGACATGACCAACCGTCCCAAGGTCCTCTGAGGGGCACGGGATCACCAGGTGGAACGTTCCCGATCCCCAAATTCACATCACCCCCCGACCCCCGACCCCCGACCCCCAACCGTCCAGCCAGAGAGGACATTTGTGGATGAGGATGAGATGTTGTGTCCAGAACCAAATGGAATTAAAGGTGGGTAAGATATTACAGTAATCATGTTCATAGTTCATAGATCTCTAATCCTCGACTCCCATAAACAAGCGACCTCGGTCTCGACCTCATTTGGACTCGGACTTGTCTGTGTTCTGTATGTTTCCTCATAGAAAGACTGGAAGAGATTTATTTTTATTTATTTTTTGTAAAATGCATGGACTTGTTCCTCATAACAGTCTTTATGCTTCTTTTCTCATCTTTGATCCAGAGCACTCAGCAACGTCCATTTTTTACTTCTCTAGGCTCTCAGGAAACTAAGATGGACCATCAGTTCCAACTGGATGGCAGTCTCCATTGTGGACGACCAGGACACATAGTAAGATTTTGTCTCTGTATCCTGGGGGCTAGTCGGGGGGGTATTAAGACCAGATAGGATAGAGGGAGAAAGTCAGCCAGTGGGGGTAGTGGGTTACTCTTCCCAGTAACAGGGAAACTAGTACCCCCTGACAAAGGGAGTCCAGCATCAGAAGGGGTTTTGGGGGTCTCAACTATTCAGACAGAACCTTTCCCTATCGCTGGGGTTCAAAAGAAAGATGGTACCATCCACCTTTGTGTTAACTACAGGCAACTTAATGCCAGGACCAGGAAGGATGCACCCCCCCCCCTCCCTCGTATAGAGGAGTCGCTGGATCCATTGGCTGGGGCGACCATGTTCTTACAATCAGGTTCCCGTGGCAGAACAAAATAAAGCCAAGACAGCATTTTGAGCACCTTTTTGTCCTATTTGAGTTTAATAGGATGTCATTTGGGTTGTGTAATGCACCCAGCACGTTCCAACGGTTGATGAGCGGTTTCAATCCCTGCTGTTATACCTAGATGACAATGTCCTTTTTTTCCTATTTTGAGAGTCACTTGCAGTGACTGGAGTCAGTATTGTACAGACTGACGCTACACAACCTTAAGTAACAATGTAAAAAGTGTCAGTTCTTTCAGTCTGAAGTTAAGGACTTTGGTCACGTGGGGTCATGAACGACCCTGATAAGATCAAGACAGTGGTAGAATGGAACAAATCCACCAACTTGACAGAACTTTGTTTCTTTTTTGGCTTTGCCTCATGTTAGTGGGGGTTTGTAGAGGACTTTGCCGAAGCGGCCGCTCCTCTGCATAGGTTGGTCGGTGTGCTCCAGAACCACCATAATGTGAGGAGAAGAAATTCTTTAGAGGAGCACTGGGATTGGGCTTGTGATGAAGCCTTCCAAGGCCTAAAACAAAAATCGGTGTTGGGGTAAGCAGATTCTGTAAGCCACTCATTGTGGAGACTGATGCTAGCCATGCTGACCTGAGAGCGGTCTTGTCTTAAGAGCCTGCCTTTGCTAGCTGGAGTCTGTCTCTGTCACAACATAACATGTCAAACTACAACCCCTGGCAAAATGTATGGAATCACCAGTCTTGGATGAGCATCATTCAGACATTTCATTCTGTAGAACAGACTCAGATCAAAAACATGATACAATAAGAAAGTCATTCCAAAGTGCAACTTGTTGGCTTTCAGGAACCCTCAAAGAAATGAAGAGAAAACATTGTGGAATTCAGTGAATGTTACTTTTATTGACCAAGCACAGGGAAAAAAATCTGTATCCTAAATATATATCCTTACACACACACACACACACACACACACAGGACCAGGTTAGTGTGCTTTATGCCCAGTGCTGTTACTGGTGCACCAGTTTATATGTAGACTTTGTGTTACACAGGGACGAGTACAGTGGTCGTGCTTATTATATTTTTTCTACCATTTCTTTAAATAAATGTTGATTTTAAGGTCACTAAATGATTTTTTGTGTATTGCTGATTTGTCGTACATTTTCGTTGTGTCATTAGTAGAACTGATCAGTTGTCATATTAACACAAATTCTTACTTATATTTATCTTAAAAAGTTAAGGAATTATAAACGAAACAGCTTAATTTTACCGACTGGAGAAACTGATTTTCCTAATTAACAACATGAAAAGGAAAACTGATTTGTCATTAATGTCAGTTTAAGATGTTTTGTAAAATTTGAATTAAAAGTACAAATTCTTGCCAAAAAAAAGTGGAGACAATAAATCACGCTACTCACCACAGGGTAGATTTTAAAAACGTTTATTAAAGAAAAATGTTTATTGAAGAGAAATATTTATTGAACACTCTGAGAGCTTCAGGAGTGACCCGGGTCAACAAAATAAACAAAACCCCAGCTATCTTACACACCTACACTAAAATGACAGCAAACAAAGAAACAAAAATACACAAAGCTTCCCTCACTCCCTTACTAACATAAACAACAAGAAAAATGCTAAAATATTTGTAAATGATTCACATTATAAACAATTATTTACAATCTGTGAACAATGTTAATAGAAATCAGACAAAAGATCAGAGAAATACCAGGGTACATCAAAGTATTTCTGTTTGGAGAGTGTTATCATGTGAGTAGTACGTTTTGACGGAGCAGAACAACTTGGGGTGTAGTTTAGTACCCTACTTTAAAAACGTGCCTCTGTATCTTTCATGTAGCCGTGTAAAATAGTTCCTAAAATATAGATGAGAACATTTAAGAAACAACCAGTGCACTCAGCTACCATTTCATTTCATTTTAGAATAAATCCATACATAAAATGTGTCGATATTGTTATGATAAGGGGGGTAGGACCCAACGTTGCAGGGTAAAGGGGTAGAACGACGTTTAAATAAGGCGGAGGAACGAAAAAGGCGGAGCAAAAGACTCCCCACGATACAAAAACCAGGAAAGGGGAGGCGCAGCTGGGACGTTTCCCAAATGGGGAAATTGCCAGCTGGAAAAGGGAGCGGATCGACCGAGGAGCGGTCCGATCCTCCAGGGGGCGAGCCTGAACCCTAGCGTACTCAGAGCACGAAGAAGTGGCGTCGGGGCGCGTCCCAAACGGGGATGCGCAGCCGATGGAAGGGAAGCTCGACGTGGTGTCGAGCGGAGCCTCGGAGAGGAGGAGACCCTGATTCTATCCCTGGATAGTTGAATCACCTCGGAGGTTCCCCTCCTACTCGTCCTTCGGCTCTAAATACCCCGGGACGTTACCAGCTATCGCTACGGCGGGCGCTGTACACCGGGGCTTAATGTCTAGGCAAAACCACACACGCACTCGGAACGAGTAACTGCACGAGCGATCTCACATACGGACCAAGACGCCGTGGCAGGACCAGGATATGGTTCTTAAATAGGAAAGGTTCCAGGTGTGGGTTGTCACGTCGTTAGCTGGTTGGATATAAAAAAACGCCTTACTGATCGCTCCGTAATGGCGGACGATGGCGGACGCGACGGGCAGCTCGGCGGCACAAGGTAGGCTCCCTAACAGATATTTTATAAAAACATGATTTATGATCCTTTTATCCTCTTGTTTCCCTCCAGACTGCCACCACAGATCATCCATGATTTAAAAGATAGATTTTCGAGTTTTGCTCGTTTTGTGCCTGATAATTGTTTGGATATTTATGTTATTTATCAGACGCCCTTATCCAGAGCGACTTAAAATGAATACAGTCTTACAATCCAAGCTATTGTGGGTTAAGAGCCTTGCTCACCCAGAACTCTGCCCCCCCCCCCCTTTTTCAGTAAAAACAGTTTTTCAAACAGTCACCAGAAAACCAATCACAAAATCTCCACCCAATCTCCCACACTGCTGCTTCTTCTGGAGCTCCTTATATAGGGTGGATGGAGAGATGAAAATCCAGGACTGGATCCCAGAGAGACGCTGTGGTCTGGTGTCAGGACTGAACCTGGAACACAGAACCTGGAATAACAGTGTGTCAGGATGAGGCTGCGCTCTCCCTAGATGCTTTCCCTCCTGTACAGCGGGTGGCGCTGTTGTCACCCTCTGCCTTTCTTATATATACCCCTCTTCCTCTCCACTCGTTCTCATTTCTCCTCTTTCCTGTGCTGTTTCCCTGGTCTGTGTCTGCCTGCAACTGTTGATCTCTTGGTTTATCTTGTTTCCTCTGCTTTTCTCCCCTTTCGGGTCCTTCCTGTGTTTAGCGGTTATTTTGTGTTGTTACCTTGTTTGCCTCAGTCTATGTTCCCTCTGTTGGAGCCTAGCTTGTTAGCCTGTATTGTTTGCCTTTGTTATCTTTGTCTGTTGTGTGTTATGTGTATACCTTGTTGCTTTGTCTTTGCATCTGTTTGGTCATTGTCTGTTCTTTATAGGTTTTGTCTTTGTTAGTGTTTGGAGTGCTTGCATGTTTGATTTTGTTTATCTCTTTTGTGTTTGCGCTGTTCGTTGCCTGGCGTTGTATGTCTTACACTGTACATAAACCTGATTCGCTTGCACCTATGTCTGCCTCTGCTACTTCTTCCTCTGCTGTTGGTGACACAGTGACATAACACCCCCACCTATAAGTGTAAGCATCATCTAAATTCAAGCCCTGGATTATAAGAAAGACCATGGGGGCTGTGGTCGGTGTAAACAAATACAGGACTTAAAGTATTACCAAGGTAGAAGCCAAGGCCAAAAGCAGAGCAAAGGGCTTCTTTATCTTCCTGCCCAAACGGCACCTGCAAAAATACCCATCGTTCTTTATATACTGTGTTTCCATCTTTTCCAGATTTCAGAAATGATGATTCCTATGAATTTGTTATGCTGAAAATAACACTGGATAAATGTTTAAGTATCATGTCCTGCTCGACCTCCTTTTGTTTCCCTCAGCTGGCCATAAAGCTTTATCATAAGCCCACGACCCACATCCTTATTCAATATCACTAGCAGCTCTTGAACAACAATATGGTTAGCTTCATCATCTAGCCCTAAGGGAAATATCGTCCATTTTGCAGCTTCCTCGTATAAAATCAGGAGAGCCAAAAGGCTTTTATGCCTTCACCCTGAGAGTACGATCTCTGGTTGGAATGTTTCAGTCACTGGATCATGGAGTTGGAGAAACAGAGTTATGTTATTCGTCCCATGTTCAGCAGCTACTGAGTAAGTTACCAATGGATCAAATTATAAATGATGTACGTTACTGTATGCCCAGTTACATCATCCAAATATACAAAATAATTTGATAGAATTTAGTACCTGGCTGCAAGGAGAAGCACAATGTCAAGCCTTAGCTTCTGGAAATGGGCGGTAATGAGTTTTCAAAGCCATCTAAACGAATAAACGAATATACTTATATACTAATACTTATCTGGGCCCTCCTGCCTCCTTTAGCCCCTAATATCAGTGAATACATCACTTTCTCAGTCCTGTTCATAACTGTAAAACCAAAGAACAAACTGTAGCTTGACTTACTGTTCTCAAATAAAGCAACTCAAACCTAATGATTTGAAGGAATGGATTAGAAACATCGTCGAGCTGGGAATTATAACCTTTAAAAACCCCGTCCAAAATACCAAGGCTCACACCTAGGTGTCCTTCATGAGGTAAAACAAGAGAACTGATGATCCTCCCAACATTCATCCTTCAAAGTATTCAATGGAAATGTCGTACAGCACAAAAAAAGGAGAATGTTTTTCTTTGTTTTTATTGAAATCGACTGTACTGTTAATAGGACTGTTATTTTGTGGATTGTTTGACCAATAGCGACAGTATCAGGCTTGATACCTTGTTATAAAGTCCATCACATTTTAGCGATAGTAGAACGAGCACTACGGTACAGGTTCTCACCGATTGTGATGGTGTATTGGGAAAAGTTTGGAAGAGAAGCTGGCGGTTCATGTCTCGTCGTCTGTCTGGATTTTTCCTCTTTTCCAGGGGAGCTGAGGGCATCGAACCAAAAATGATATGTTATTGCGGTTACAACTTTTGAGACCAATAACATAAACCCACAGAGTTTCTCCCCTAAGGTTCTACTGAAGGTCGTTTCTGCCATCTTGAGTCATAAAAGTCGTTCCCATCAAGCATTTGCTCTTCTAGATGACGGCCCAGAACGGAACATGATCTTACCACAAGCCTGAGGTTTTAGAGCTTCACACCATTTGCTAAGACATTGTGCAAGTACAAGGTTGGTCTGTAACATTTATCATTGCATCAGCTGATGATCCTTTGCAACAGTATGTGATTAAAGGAGCATTTACTTTTCCACCCCTTGCTTTGACAGAGCATAACTATCCAATGAAATTCCTCCTAATACTACAAACACTTAGAAGGTCTTCCTTTACCATCTTCTGAAAGAATCACTCCGTTGTTGCTTATTGGAGCAGAAAATTCTCATCTAATAACCTCAATTGAAAATGTCAGAGCTGATCCTCCTGGATCCCCTGCTGAAATACATACAAGGTTAGGCTGGACCCTACAAGACCCAACGTACCTACATAACTTTAAGAATAAGGAAAAAGGCTTGTTTTTTTCCTACGTCTTCCTCTGCTGAACTTATACACAATATAGAAAAGTTGTGGCAAGTTGAAATCGTACCTCACCAGAACGAAAAGGAAGCCACTCTCTCCAAACAGGACGAAAAAAAAAAACCCCTTATTGTGGTGGATGAGAAATCGGTGAGAGCTGAGATAGATGGAATCCACGGCTACAGCTTTATTATGGACAGATACACCTACCTTTAAACGACCATTGCTCCATGGCCAGTTAGAACTCAATGGTTTCTGCCCTCTTTGGGGAACCGTTAAAAGTTCTGTGAAGAACCATATAATAGTCAAATTACAGACTAAAGTGTGTGGAGCAGCAATAGAGGGTTCAAGCAGAAGTGGAGCGGTAACGGTTCCAGTGAGCAGCCCAAATACTTCTCTCAGATGCAGTATGGCAGAAAAGGTTCCAAGTAGAAGTCCTCTAAAAAGCTATTGGATTAAACCACATGAAGCAACAAAGAACTTTACAAAAGGGTCTGTAAGTACGGTTCCTACCTAGAAAGAACAACATTTCCAAAGCAATTTAAGACAAAAGGGATCCTCTAAACTCGATATTTTTCTGTCAAGTATCGGTTTTGGAGTCTTTTTATTTAGTATTGTGTTTCTCTTTAGGCTGCAGAACAGGAAACTGCTGTTTACCGGTTTTGACCTCAAGTCAGGGTGGTTTAAATGTGGCCTATCCTGATGCCGCTTAAAATGTTTGCGTATTAACAAAGAAAAAGAAGGAACAGTTCAGGTAGGGTTCAGATCATCCCTCTGTTTATATGACTAAATCAAATAACATGGATTATAACAACGTGGGATCTCAGCAGAAAAATAGCGGCGCTGCTATTCACGACGAGTTTGGTAATTAGAGCCGTTTCCACCTCCAACCATTCAAGCATCAAACGAACCCGAGAAAATCCCGGGAAAAACCGAAAAGTCTTTTGAGAGGGTGTGTTGCGTGTAAAAGGGTGAGTGATGACCTGTTGGGTGGTTTTATGATAATCCAGTGTTGGAAGTTCTGCATGTGAGAGTGAGAGTGTAGCCCATGCTGTGTAATCTAGGCTTTACAAAGTCATGTAAAAACTCATCACCAGTCAGATAAAGAGGAGAAGGATCCTAGCTGAAGGTGGCTTTCATATCTGCCAATGGGCTAGTAACGACCCTTCAGTGGTTGCCCAACTTCCCATGGAAGCACTCGCTAGCAGCACACTTTAACTCCTGAATCCAGATACCCATAATCCACTTGAGGGAACACTGGGATTCATTTGGGATTGTACTTCAGATGTTTTAAGCTACAAGTACCGTCCCGTGAAATATCAGACTCTGACGATGAGGATAAAGTGCTAGCTACCCGGTATGACCCATTGGGCTATCTAAGTCCCTTCATCACTCATGCTAAAAGAATCCTTCAGCAATTATGGTTAAAAAGGAGAGCATGGGATGACCCACTTCTACCAGGAAGGAGAACTACCCAGAACCACATGGAGTTCGACTGCCTAGATGGTGCAGGTCATGTGACGATCAAACCTATTTTCTGTGATGTATCTGAGCGAGCTTACGGTTCTGTGGTTTACATTAAAACACAAAATGCTCAAGCAGGCATTCGTGTATCTTTTGTTATGGCCGGGTCAAAAGCGGTACCTAAAAAGGTGGTACCAGTTCCTCGACTCGACCTTCTAGCAGCTGTATCTGCTGTACGACTAACAAAAGTCATTTGGACTGAACTGACTGTGAACGCAGAACAAACTTCATCTTCTGGTCGATTCCATGGTAGAATTAGAATTGATAAAGTCAGAATCCTGCAGATACAAAGCTTTAGTAGCCGATCGCTTGGTAGGGATTATACTGAAAATAGTGCAGATGACAAAACTAGGGGCCTTAATTTAACCTCACTAACTGCACCCTCCAAATGGAACAACGGTCCAGCTTTTCTTCAGAGATCCAAAGATTTATGGTCATGTTACGCCCCCTTGTTCAGAAAATGGGAATAAAGTAGAAATAAGAAAACAATTGTGTGGTAATAAAGTAACCGAACCCTCTGTACAAACATTCGGCTTCTTAAAGTATTCGAGCTGGACTGAAATGATTCAGGAAACATATCAGTGTGTAACCGTGACAACCACAGATCTTACCAGGAAACAGGTAGGAGTAATACTTTTATCAAAAGCTCAGAGTGAAGGTTTTCCTGAATCGTTTTATTCCAAACTCTAGCCGATGATCTACTTTATCACCAGAATATGATCCTCATACCAAACGGATCACAGTAGGGGGTCGATTAAACAATATAGAATCCGATACCATCCAGTGTTTCGTTTAGGATCTGAACCATAATTAGTATTATAGCAATGCAGGAAATGGAGAGCAAAACCAGTTAGTCCTCAAATGGCAAATTTCCCATCATGTATAGGAACCCCCTTTTTGGTCTACGGGACTGGATTACTTTGGTCCCTTTACAGTGAGTCATGGCCAGAAAACAGAGAAAAGATGGGGCACAATTTTTAAGGGTCAAACAGCACGATGCATTCAGATTAATTTACCGAAGAGACAGATTTTAATGACACTTAGACCATTCATTTCCAGTAGAGGGCGCCCTTTCCTTATCCTTTATTATTCACTGTTTTCACTGCACGGCTGTATCATCTGTCAAAGTTATAAATATTAAACTATTCGTATCTCTGGTCTGGTTGTTTTTTGTCCTCCTGAGCAGCAGCTCGAGTCTTAACTAGAACTAAAAAGTTTGATCATATTAGTCCTATTCTATCATCCCTACACTGGCTGCCAGTTAAGTTTCGTATCAATTACAAAATCCTTTTACTAACATATAAAACACT
>JAUZST010014391.1:0-10631 GCA_034779995.1 Parotocinclus haroldoi
TATGTATACTAAATTAAATACTAAATTTCCTATGATCTAATATACAGTTAGTATTTGTTAAGTTAACATCTAGGCCGCCCATGGAGGATGGGTTAGGGAGTTTTTCCTTGCCACTGTCGCCCTAGGCTTGCTCAACTTGGGATTGGCCTTTTAGATAATTGTATTACTATAAAGCTGCTTTGAGACAATGCTACATAGTAAAAATCGCTATTTAAATAAAATTGAATTGAATATATATCAATTCATCTGATCTTCTGATTTTCACAAAAGCTCAAAAAGTATATGAAAAAATGAGAAACATATTATGCACGGTCATTAATTTTTGGAGCGAAACTATGTGCACCTTTGCTCAGTATCTGGTATCTCCTTGTGCAGCAGAGTAAGTAGTAACTAATCTAAACATTCCCAGTCCATTCCTCCATACAAAACTGCTTCAGTTCTAACATATTGGTGGTAACTGAACTGCTCATTTCTACTGGATTAAGGTCAGGACCTGCTTTACCAAATCTAGATGTAAGAAACTGGCTGAAACATACACACATAGAATGATGGCTATATTTCACGGAAAAGGTCACTGTGAACGAAGAATTTAGACGGCTAATCTTTTTTCAGTTTAACCTTTTTAATAGTTACCTGCATTTTGTTACCTTTACACAATGTTCAACTGCATTTGTAAATAATCCTGAAAAAAACATATATTAAATAACAGATTGTAAGGCAAATATAACTAAAGGAGGTATCATGATTTTACTGTTTATAGGTACTGTAAATATTAGGTGGCAGACGCCAAATTCCCTTAGGCATTCACCACCATCGGGGATTACAAAAATGCTCAAATAAGAAAGCAAAAATGTGTTAAGCTTCAAATTTCAGAGAGACAATTTCTCTCATATAATATATACCCTCTGTTTGCAGTAATAGAGCAGTAATAAGGATATGATATGGTGCAAATGTACCGGCACACTGAGGACGATGGTTGGACAGGTTAGAGATTTGCAAAATATGGTGGTTTTGAGGATCGCAAAATAAACATTTAGGTCCCTACTCTGTAGCAATAAACATTTTGGAAGGTATGCCAAAAGTAAGTTTAAGCTAATCACAAATGTTATTGTCTGGAGTTATTTGATGTGACTAGACGTTTGGCATGAAGTGAGTTATATGGTGGTTTGAGACAGATAAATGACTTGTGGATTTGGAGTAAAAGCTAAAAAATAATAGTGGAAGACCACTAATGTTATGGGACTGTGGTATGTTTTTCCTTAAAACATCTTATTGTACCACAAGATGTTAAATGAAAGTTAGTCTGTTTGTGCTGTCTGGTTAAATGCTTCAGCAGTGATCAAAACATTCATTCAAATATACACAACTTCAATGACTACAGAATCAAGCTTTTGAGATTTTCAACCCGGTGATCTGACCTAGATGGTTTCAAAGCCTGGGATGAAAAGAGAGGGTCACAATAGAGGACCTTGGATACTGGTGGATACCGACTGATTCTGTATGGAGTGCATCCTGGCTTATCTGCTTTCCACAGGGGGTACAAAACATTCTGTCAAAAAACACAGGTGTGACAGCAGACAAATGATACTCCATCTTGCAACTCTGTGGTTGCTGTCTGGAATGACTAGTGATCAAAAGAACTGCAAAACGGGGATGCTGAGATTGCACAGACACAAGTGTTACAGTTCCAATTCCCACACCAATTCCTCAGCCAGAAGCAATGAAACCCACAAGGGATCCAGAGGTTCATGTAGCTGGTCTATTAAAGTCTGGTGGAAGAAAGAAAGTATTTTTTTCTTGGGGGCGGGGTTACATAATATGCTGCCGAGGACATAGGCGTTACAGCTTTTGGTTGACGAGTAGTACTCGACCCAGAATCCCTGAATCCTATAAATTAGTTCAGATTGAGGGGTGACAGTGACAGTGTCATACATGTAGGAGAAAAACATAGACACAAAAAGAATGAGCTTATTGCAGTGCCTAATTAATTTTACACCTTCACTTAACTCATGTAGGCTTTAGCAAATCATTTGGCTTTTTGAAACAAAATAATAATAAAAGGAAGAATAAGAAGAACAATACAGCATAGCTGCTGTCCTTGTGGGGTCCTGCAAGTCCTCACAATGCATAAAATGTCACTTCTTTCTATCTTTGTGAGAACATTCAGTCCATTCAATGAAATATGAACTTAAGCTACACAGTGGATGTGTGCACAGTGTTATTTAGCTTCAGTAATAACCCTTAACGGCAGGCTTTGTGTGTCTGTGTTTCACTCTAAGAGCAACCTGAAACATTGTAAAAGGTGATGTATTATTGCAAACACAGCAGGTAGGGGTTGCTAATGTTAAACGCAGGACAACAGATCCATCAACCGTACTCTTACATACAAACACTCTTTCTTTTACACGCACACACATTGAAAATCAATCTGAACCCATCATGTGGAATCAGTACTGCTCAAAATAACGCATTGCTCGATATCTGCTCAAACACAGCCCTTCCTAACTCAGTAATTAGGCATTTACAGTCCGTCCGAGCCATGCCATAAACACACAAGCCTAATAAGTGCACCTATACAATCAATGATAATAAAACACTTATACTATCCTCAGAAGGGCCACAGATTAATTGATCACTTATTGATCCACCACAGCTTAATCAGCAACTAAATAAAGACCAAAGACAAATTTAAAAATAAAACAATTTGATTAGAGAACATGCATAGTCCCTAAGTTTATCATCATTTTAAATTGCTGGCCGTGTGGCATGTTTTTTCTGTGATAGGTGGGCCTTCTGCTCTAACTTGATCAAGATAGATGCCAGACGAAACATTTTATTGAATGATGAAAATATGAGTTTCCAGGTTCAATACTCACCAGTTTTGTTTAAAGTTTGGTACAACATTCGGTGTATTTTGGCATTCTTTTGTTGATCCAGTTTTATTTCACCTTTCATAGACAGGATGGGTGGATACGTTTGTCTGCACTGACCAAGTTGGGCTCCTTACGAATATTTAAAAATGATGATTATAAAAATAATGGTCATTCTTCCCCTCTGTCCGCACAATCACTGTCTGTGTGGAATGTGGCATGTTCTCCAAGTGACGTGTAATGTTCCATGTGGAACTGCTGATTACTTACTGATAGGGTAGTCTAAATTGGTCAGTTGTCCAGACAAAACAAACAAAAACAAAAAACAACAAGTATGAAAAAATAAGTGGGCCTAGTGTTGATCCTCACCTTATTGTGTTGACTTCAGCATGTTCTTTGTATATCTGCATTCATTTCCTTTGTTACTACATCTTATTTACAACTCCCATAAACATGATAGGTGGACTACTTACCATAAATTGAAAAAGATAGGCTCCTGGTGAAAAATGAAAAACAATTATTACAGAAAATGAAGTTCCAGGGTCTGTCCTTCTGAAGATGGGCTTAAGATGGGCTGTCTGGAAATTTGCAAAATGTAAATATTAGAAACTGAGAGGGAAGTTTTGTATCATAGTACTTGTGAAATTTAGCATGTTCTTTTAGTGGTGCGCTCTGTTCCACTTGGTACTCCAGTTTCCTACTTTCTCACGTACACATGGAAGTGGTTTAAGTAATATAAATCAGTTGAGATTGGCTCTAGGCTGCTTAATCCAGTTTCCCATTCACCATTAAAAACTTAAAGTGAATGTGTTGTCAAACAAAAACATGTAGAAGTATGCACCATTTAATAGATGCTTTACATACTACTGGAACAAGTTTTCAACCAAAATGGTTGTTCCTGGACATTAGCATAGTCACATAGTCTTCTTATGCTACTGTAATGTAAATATAAAGGGTATTTGAGACTCAATGAGTGAGCATGAGCCAGTTTATATAATTATAGATTAGGGACAATATGTGGGTAATGGGGTAACAAACATAGGTGTATGAATAACTTGCACAAAAAAGTCTCTAAACACATCAACCGATTAACCGCTAATGTTGTTACTTACACACATAAATACACAAATGACAGACTTTTAAACTCACACCTCTTCTCATGGATGCTCAGCATTGACTAACATTTATGGCCATGAAGTCTGGAGTTAAAAGACCTGTCCTATTAAAATGTATTATAATTGTTAAAACCTCAGCTAAGCGAGACTTATGTGAATTTAATGGTTGCTAAAAACTAAGGGGTCCCAGGATCAGCCATTTCCTCTCATAAATGTACCTGTACAAACTGGCTTCTTCTGTTTCTCTGGGTACTCCAGTTTCTACCCCTCCCAAAAATATGGTGTGTTGATTAGCTACTCTAGATAGAAATAAGAAATTAAAAATATAAAAAAACAAAGATTACAGAAAATGAGCAGTCCCAGAGTTGGTCCTTACCTCAAATGGCTATCTGTGTGGAGATGTTCTCCTACTGGTATGCCCTGTTCCTCTTGACACTCCAGTTTATTCCCATCTTAGATTTGCCATTCTAAATTGGTCTCCAGACAAAAAATAGTAAGTAATTATGATTATGGAAAACGAACCACCCCAGGTTGGATCCTTACCATTGATCACTATCTCTGTGGAGGTTGGCATGTTCTCCCAGCAGTATGCTCTGCTCTTGGTTTTGCTCCACGTCCCATAAACGGGATTTGTGAATGAACTACTCGAAATTGGCCATTATAGGCTCCAGAAGACGAGCAGACCCAGGATTGATCATAAATATAAATAAATAAACACAAGGTGTTTAGCATGCATTGTTAGCGGTATTTTCTTTTCCCCTTACTACTTCAGTTTCTTTCCACCTTCAATAAACATGATACTGTAAACTGACCAAAATACTTAATAGCCAGTCATAACATCAGTCATGTTTTTTACATCATCATGTAAAAAAAGAAACAACCTATATATAAAAACGTTAAAATGCCTGGGAGTTACATATTCTCAATATTGAATGCATTCCATTGGGTACCTCAGTTTCTCTCTACCTCCCAAAAATATGATTTACTATTTAATACAGGTGGAAAATTGGCTCTTTAAAAGAAAAAAAAAGCTTGGTGGAAGAATCATTACAGGAATAATTGGTCTACGTATTTGTTTCTGTGTAACATGTTTCTACTTAGCCAAGTTCTACTAGTGCTATGATCTTTTCCCACTTTGTATTTCCTTCCACTTCATTTAACTGCTGACTATATTAATAACTTAAGTCCTTAGGGTTGTCATGCCAATTACATGATGCCAATCCCCATGTCCCCTTGGTGTCAGGCCTGCTGTGGCACATTGTTTGTAGAAGAGGGTAGACCTGCTCCAGATTATGCTTAAACTCCAGGCTCCAGTCCTTATACCATGAACAGCAGGTGCAAGGTGGGAAAAAAATGCTGGGCCTAGTGCCAGTCTACCACATGACGCCAATCACTCATTGCCGCTCTCTCACACCTAGGGCCAATTTAGAGTAGATTAGGATACAGCGGTTACAGGAGATTGAATGAATGAAGAATAATTGTGCATGGGTAAGTAACCGGTATGAATACTGTAATGTGTCATTTGCAAAGGTGATTTACAATGTACAGACCTGAGACTTCATTAGTGTTTCAATTGAGTAGCAAGTATGTACCTAAGGATCAGCTATCCAATCACTGCTGATTTGGCAGCCGCATGCAGCATTCTGTAAGTGCTCTGTAATCTTTTGGATGTCACCTCCATGACACCATTTACCTCCAGTAATAAAGGGGCTAGAAACCAAATGTATTGAGACACCTGACAACAATTTGTCCTTTAATGCCAATAATAAAACAATAAGTACATCTTTTTTGCATAGCAACCTCAGGAATTGCAAACACCGCCCCAATTTGGCTAAAATTTTCCTTTGAATCTTTGAACTTAGTGACTTAGTCTGCTTAACGCTTTCCTTTGCCTAGAAAAGTATTGCTGCTCGTGTGAGTGTTGGTGCATATCAGCTGCAAATGATATGTAAACATGGGGTGAGGGCAAGGGCACTTTAAACAGGGCCAGTTGGTGGAACAATGCAGATGCGTATGGAGGTCATTTGAGCATATACTGTAGAATCACGTATGTCACTCTGTGTCAACATTTCTGACCTGCAATCTGTTCTTCATAAAAGAGCAAATTTGGGAAGAGTATCAAACAAGCATAGACATAAAATGGATATTTTTTACTAGACCTGTCCTTGTAGATGAAGCTGACAGAATAACAAGTAGATGTTATGTGATTCCCAATCTAGCATAACTGATCTGGCTCACATTTATTATACAGGTAATATAAACAAACCCTCGAAACTTTCTGAATCTGTAATTAGATCTGTTTGTATTGCTTTATCATTGGTGTCTTGTGAATATTGGGTTTGATTTTATGCCGCACAAAGATTAATAAAGAAAACCTGGGGCACGGTTCATGAGGATAACAGGATAACTGCAGGGAGTACCGGAATATTTGGAATTTTTCAGTACTGGCGGTTGGTGTGGTTTTATTGAACGTGCTGGGCTTTGTTGACGCAGCGTGGAATTTTTAGCGTAAAGCTGATTACAGGCATTAAGGCAGCAGTTCTCAAAGTTTTTCTGCACTAACCTCCCTTTTTGTAGATGTGTTTTTTGAGTTTTTGAAGACACCTAACCGTCCTTTGCATTTATTTTACACATTGTAATTCATACAAAACTGATTTTTATAAAACAAAGCAAAACGGCAAATCGTCTTTACATTGGAATTATTACGTTACATGCATTATGTATCTTAACATGCCTTGTGTTTGTCTTGCTGTGAGATGTGTGAGTCACAAACGTTTTTTGTTTCTGATCAGAACAAGGAATCATGTCCTCAACAAGTGACTACTTATTAAATAAAATAATTCAATTGTTGTTTTCTTTTTTAAATGCTTGTAAAAAACGTTTCCAACCATCATGAATAACAAAAATAACAACATATACACATTGAAATAAAAAATTAATGTGCCCAGGCACACCCGCTGACAAAACACAACTCACTGGGATGGAGTTGTTGAACTGGAATGCTACTTTATATGTGTGACTGTAATGGTGAGATACTCCATGATATACTCTAGTGATTACAATATTAGAGGAATATGGAAAAGTTTATTGAGGAAGTCTGTACTCTGGTACCCTGTTAGGCCACCTGTAGCCTGGATACATGATAAGATGGACTGAGCAAACAGGTTCCATGTGATATCCTGTGGCACGTTTTTCCACAGATGTTGCAGCTGATTTGTTTGCTGAAGCTGACATCCCATCTGTTGCCATAAATCTTCGGTTGGCAATAAATCTGGCAAATTAGGAGGCCAAAGAAGTTCTGCCGTCTGCCAGAGACTGGGAAACCTTTGCTGAATGTGAGAGAACATTATCCTGCTGAAAAATGCCAGGAAGCCCTGCCATGGCAGGCAACGTGGTCTCAGGATGCTCTGCACATATCGGTGAGTTGTTAGTGTCCCTCCTATCACTACTAGTGGCCCCCCAGATCATCACACAGGCAGGTAGGTCAGTGTGTCGCTCAGCATTAATGGCAGGACAGAAGTGCTTATCTGCAAGGCATTCATTGACAAACATGAACATTGTAATAATATTAATATCAGGTTAATGATTTCACGTCCCAGCTCTGCCAAATTATCACAGTTGGGTCCTTGTGCAAGCTGACAGTTGGCTGAATCGTAGGATTAAGAAGAGGAAAATGTTCTCATATGTTTTCTTAGACTGACTTGTACTTAGAAAATGTCCAGCCTTCTGAATGGTTCTGTGGCTGTTTATAAGTTGCCTGCAAACTTTCTCTTTCACGTGTCAGGTAAATGAATCACACATTGAGTGTGGTGTGCTAGCACGTCATGTTAGTATATCACATTGGACATATTAGACATATTAGTATCAGTATCAGTTTTATTTCCCGGTGAGGGTTGCGGTTTCATATTAGTATTTCGAACCTTAGTCCGATTGGATTTATATTTATTATCCCGCCTTCCAATTCAAATAAGAGAAGCAGTGTAACCTAAACTTAACCTGTCTGTTCAGTAGTCCAGACCAACTGTGCCTTATCTGCTTTTCCAAACTTGCCTTCCTGCCCTATTGACGTTACTTCTATTTATATATCCACTATCTGCAAAGCTCTAGATACCCATGCTCCCATTAAAACCAGAGAATCAATCTTTTAAATCAATCAGTCATTTCCAAAGTTTTACCATCCAAAGTTTATCATTTCCAAAGACTCTGGCCCACAGAAATAAACAAAGGCTGTTCTTGATTATCACTTGTGAAGGTAGGTGGACAATGGCTTGAATGGGCATATAAAAGAGCAATCCACATTTTAGCCTATATAGAGCAAGTTTGACAGAGTACAGCTCTTAATACTTCCCGCTCTTCCTGTGTCTTTTCAATTATTAATAGTAGTAGCTGTAAGCTTAAAACACTTTTCTCCTGTACCTGTTATTTGCCTCTGACAACCTTTCTTTCATGTTGTTGTTTTCACAATAAAATGAATTCCATCTTCTTTCGCCATCAACAGGGACCCTTATCCATGATGTTTTCCTTCAGCAGTATGGGCATATAGGCAATGGACTTATAGCTGCACGCGTAGTTCTTAAAAACTGCGAATCGTACTCCAACCTGTCATGAATAGCTAAATGGATAGAGTGAATGATCGTCTTTTGCATCTGGTGCCATGGTGACCAGACATTATCATAGTCACATAGTCACATTTTTATTTTATACGTTTGTATTACAATGCTGTATTGTATGAACAGAGCAACATTTATCTTTGTATATTTGATAAAACATGAAGCACTTACTGAAAACAGAACAGAAACGAAGAGTCATTTACATTTATAATGTTGTTTTCGGCCTTTCAAGAAAATTCTTATTTTTGTCAGCAGATGTTGCAGGGCGTGAATAAGATATGAGGCAGATTTGTAATTCTTAAAACCTCTGCCATTTTATTGAACTGACTTGGATGGCTGTCCACTGGCTGCCTGTAACAGCTCAGGGATCCACATATGATCGTAGGCCAGCCGTTGCCCACCCTGCAAGGGCAGGAACAACCCTAGACAGGGTGCCAATCCATCGTAGGGCGCACACACACAAACACACAGAGTCCTGCACACAGTCACACACTAAGTGCCACTTTAGAGACACCAATTGACCTAACACGCATGTCTTTGGACTGTGGAAGGAAACCGGAGTACCCGGAGTAAACCCACACATACACGGGAAGGACATGCAGACTCCACATAGAAAGGACCCAGGCTGATTGAACCCGGGACCTTCTTGCTGTGAGGCAGCGGTGCTACCCACCGAGCCACCGTGCCGCCCGCTCAGAAGCAATATAACAAATTCTTTGGTGCGTAGTCAGGCCCTTCTAACCCTTCAGAGAAAGGGTAACAAACAGGTGTGTGCAAAATAGTATATAAGTGTTTTTTTAAGTGGGTGTTTATCTGCTTAGTGTTTTGGCTACCCTGGTGTACTGTGGTTTGACTTTGTTGAAAAGATGTACTTGTAGAATTTGTGGATCATTTTCGCATTGCACAGTAAATTAAGCTATGAAAGACAGGGAAAAGCTGTGTTCTTTTGTCCAGGCTACCCTTTTGTCATTTATATTTTTGTTTCCGGGTCGTTGATCTACACTGCTCACAAAAATTAAGGGATATTTCATTTTAATGCACAGTAATTTAATCATATACACTTAGGCTTAATTTTAAATTATAGTATGGAATTAAAATATATACTGTTCATTTAAATATACCCCGTATTTTTGTGAGCAGTATATATTTTGATTCCATACCATAATTTAAAATTAAGCCTAAGTTTCTATAAGACTACTGTGCATTAACAATTAACTAATTCATTACTTAATTAATTTAAAAGTGTCCGGTTTAGCCGTTTAGCCTGTGCTACGTTTATTACAGTGTTGCCAGATCCCGTATTGAAATCCCTCATCCCAACACAAGGGAGTTAAGTTCTTTAAGAATATATGGACCTGGACCACAGCTTTTCATAATATGAAAGTTCGGATACGTCCGATTACTGAGTTTAAGTCCAGCTCTCTTTATCGCCTTACTTAATCTGATTTCTAGATCGGTGTATTTTATTATGAGGGGAGGTGGGGAGGAATGGGGTACCCATTATATGCACTGCACATCACTGTTAAAACTACTTATTAGTGCGAAAGCTTTTTGTTGTTCATTTCCTCCATACCCAACTGAACTACTCCATCACTGCACGTCTGCACCTACTTATGTCTACTAACCCCTAGTCCCCCCACTAAAATCTCTGGGACATGTCATTGTTTAACCCTCTTTTTGTGAATTTTGTCTAATGTGGCCGGTTTTCAAGTCTAGATGTAAGTTTTTATGTTTTCTTTTCTGATCACAACAAGGTTTCAGTAAGTCCTTAAAAATTGCCTGTTGATTGCAAAATGAAAAATGTTCTTTTTACAAATGTTGCCAAACCATTGCAAATAACACAATTACAACAAACAAGTAAATAGTAATATAACATTACAATAATATAGACTGCTATTGCTTAATAATGTAACAATCAAGTCAGTGATACACACATGGACTATGAACAAGCTAAGACTATTGGCTCCAAAATGACTTAAACACATGTGACTCAAACATAATGTACAAAAAGCTGGGATGATATGGAAAAATGTATA
>JAUZST010014392.1:0-10631 GCA_034779995.1 Parotocinclus haroldoi
AGAGACCAATAGGGAGAGACCAGGAGAGAAAGAGGGAGAGAGAGAGAGAGAGAGACCAAGGGAGAGACCTGGGGAGAGAAAGAGAGAGAGAGAGAGACCAGGAGGGAGAGAGGGAGAGAGGGAGAGAGAGAGAGAGACCAATAGAGAGAGACCAGGAGAGAGAGAGGGAGAGAGAGAGAGAGAGAGAGAGAGAGAGAGAGAGAGAGAGCGAGACAGAGAGACCAGGAGGGGGAGAGAGAGAGAGAGAGTGTATGTGCAGTACCCAGTGTTGTTCCTACCCTATGTCACCGGCCAGGCATTCGAGTCAATAATCAAGATAGTAATCTAAATAACAGTAATCTAAATACACATAAAATCATAATTTACAGGGTTTTAATTAGGAGGTGCATCCCAAACCTCTAGAGCTGTTCAAGTTTCACGTTCAACTTGCTGTCCTGTGTTTTCATCTCACTACCAAAACACAAAAGGTGTTTGGTCCACAGAGTGCGTCCAAAGTCCCCCACCCCCACCCTCACAGCCACGTGGTAAATGTTGTGGTGACTTGGTGGTTAAGGCGTTGGACTATGGACCAGAGAGTCCACCAGGAGTCACACCCCTCCTGTGTATCTGTAAATCAGTGTGCAGCATTGAAAAGTTTCACGACCAAAAAATGTATTTTTGTGATTCGCTGTGCTTTAATGAAAAGAAAATTATGATTTTACAATTGTTCCTGCTCGAAGGTGTTTTTGTTGTGTTCGTTAGCCAAGGAGTGATGAGGATTTCGGAGTCATTTTTGTGAGCAGTATATATACATACAGAGCAGCTATGAGTTCGGGAAATTACCCAAGGACTCTTTTGAATTCTGACACCGAGCCGAGTCAGTAGAACAGAAAACCAAGGCACACGGTTTCACCAGGGCATGGTCCTGACCGACACAAACGTTCTGTCACACCAAAAGCATTGTGTGATTCTTCTTCACATATCCAACTTCCTTTTCATTGATTCCTCTACGTGTAATAACATCTCTGACCATACAAGACGTTTCGATGTTCAAACAGCATCGTCAGTTGTTTAAGTGAGGCAGGAAGTAACTCCGGCATAAAGGCGCACAAGGAAGTCACATGATCATCACATGCCATGTGATGGTAAAGTCATATGACTAACATAAATGTCACTAAAGTGTCCTAGCCAGAGATGATGTTATTCCCAGCGGTTTACGGTACTGTCCCTCCTCCCCCTTGTGAGCTGGAGAAAGCTAAATACATTGTATCATAGAAACAACTGAAATACAAAAACAAGCCCCCCACACCCTCCTCTTCTTAGTGAGCACTGGTCCTCTTTCACATAGTTGGTCTCCTTAACCCCACTTTTAAACCACATTTCTTCTCCGGCTCAGATTTGAACCTCATGATCCAGAAATGCATGCTTCCTTTGTTGTAGATGGACGTTAAAAAAAAAAATAAAAAAAAGACTCAAGACTTTGCTCGCCCATGTCGAGACACGCATCGATTGGATCTCCTATATTTCCCCTATTTAACAATAAGCATGCTGACATATCGGATTTGTAATTTCCAATCTCTGTGAGCTGTGGCATATCTTAACCTTTTCACCCTGTTCTCCGTTTGAAAAGTCAGCTTGGCATCCTGATGAATCTGCTAAATGCTCAAGTGCAAGGGGAGGTCACAGCAAATACACGCAATTTGACAAAACGAACAAAGGCAAAGAGGTAAAGGATAAAGTTCCGTCTGCTATCGACCTTTAGCAGTGAAGAAGTCTCCATTAAAAGAAAAGCTGGGCAAAAAGGTTCCTGTATGCTCTCGTTCCTAATGTGAGAATTGGTGAGAAACCTTTATTTAAATTAGAATCTGCCAAGACCTCTCTACTTTCATATCCTTAAGGAATGTGATTACCTTACAGATGAAGGGCTTTGCTTGAACACCAAAAAGTGCAAAGCCCTCTGCTACCTAGATGTATAAAATGAACTTACTTAAATTTGTTCAGTTTGGTTATATGTGCTGAGTACACATACTCATATACAGGTGTCTTTGTCAAGGGATTAATTTTAATTTATGTCACAGCCATGGTTTTGTATCCACATATTGTGCATGTGTGTGTGTGTGTGTGTGTGTGTGTGTGTGTGTGTGTGTGGAGTGGAGGGAGACGGAAAACTCGGCCAAAACAGCCCATTATCCAACCAGTCTAGCATCTTACCTTAGATTAGTGGCCACCCCCATACACACAGATTACAGTGTAACTGCACCGTGTCAGACTGTAAAACATGGAAAGTGGCTATAAAACGTGCCTCGAGGTGATTCTGTGACTAATGGAAAGCTATGCTACTAAGCTATTATTTTGTTCTGTATAATAAGGATTAGGGGAAAGGCGTGCATTTAGATTTGTGCTGCATTTACGGACGCTATGGCAGTGTTGGAAATAAGTGGCAAGTGGCTCAGGGATCCCTGGTTCAATCCTGACCCCAAATTCTGCCTGTGTGGAGGTTGCATGTTCATGCGTTACGTTAGTTGCGCTCTCAGTGGGAGTGTTACTGTATTTAATACAATGGGAGTGTTACGTCAAGAAAGATACCTAGTGATAAACCTTGTGCCAGGCCTATGTAAATCAGATCTGTTGTGGCGAACCCTAATCGGAGCTGACAAAAGTAGCAGGAGAAGACCACGGTAGCCTAGCGGTTAAGGTGTTGGACTCTGGACCTGATGGTCCTGGGTTCAAATCCTACTTTTAAAACACATTTCTTCTCCAGCTCAGATTTGAACCTCATGATCCAGAAATCCATGCTTCCTTTGTCGTAGATGGATGTTAAAAAAAAAGACTCAAGACTTTGCTCGCCCATGTTGAGACGCGCATCGATTGGATCTCCTATAGTTGCAATCTTAGGCCACCATTAGGTTTGTTATTTTAACAATAGATATATATATATATTGACATATCCAATTTGTCATTTCCAAGCTTTGTGCGCTGTGGCATCTCTTAACCTTTCACCCTGTTCTTCTTCTGAAAAAGTGGTTTCTTGGCTGCTACCCTTTCAAAAAGACAACTTGGCATCCTCATGAATCAGCCAAATGCTCAAGTGTAAGGGGAGGTCACAGCAAATGCATGCAATTTGACAAAACTATCAAAGGCAAAGATGCCAAGCTGCCACAGTTGGGTTCCTAACCCACGATTGCTTGAATTTACTGAGACTGTATGAGCTGTAGGTCGCTCTGGATAAGGGCGTCTGCTAAATGCCATAAATGTAAAGATACTCAGGAAAAAATGTACTGTGAAATTTGACAGTAGAACCATAAAGTGGCCAAATTACCATCAAAATCCATAGTAGAACCATGAAATAGTTTATAGACAGTTCATAGTCAATCAAGTTTACAATTGTACTATGAAATTTGACAGTAGAACCATGAAGTGGCCAAATTACCATCAAAAAATCATAGTAGAACTCTGATCTTTATGGTGAAACTGTAAAAGTTCACATTAAAAGTGCCAAGTCATTTATAGTTTCACTAAGAAATTTCCCCGGTTCAATCCCAGGGTGGAGCGGTCTGGGTTTTTTCCGTGCATGTCCACTGTCGGTTTACTCCGGGTTCTCCGGTTTCCTCCCACAGTCCAAAGACATGCGTTAGGTCGTTCGCCCACCCTAAATTGGCATCGATTCAAGGACGCAATGGCCTGCCTGCCTAGCCAGTGGGGTGGCTTTAAATAATGGCTAAAACACCACTGCAGTGGTGTGATCAGTCACGTCTTACTAGTTACTGTTTTACATGAGCATGGTGAACCTCACAACAAGCTCACCTCTTCAAAACAAACAAAAAACTTCATTCACACCTACATCTGAGCGACCATGCTTGCATCCTTCATTGTTTGGTTTGTTTTTGTGGGAAAGGGAAACTATACATTAAAAATGTACAATTTAAATTAAATCTAGACGGATGCTTATATTACAGGCAAACAGTTCAGGCTAGCTAGCTACTAGCTATTTAAAAAGCAATTAATAAACTGCTAAAAAAAAGTAACAGTATTAATAGGGAATATTTAATTACGGGAAACTACATTTTGAAATATCCATTCTTATAACTTAATATAACTTCTGTGAGCAGTGTATTATGAAATATAAACAAATTATACTTGCATAGAAATATAACTGTAGTTGTAGCTATGCCTGTTTAGTTACTATGTTATGTTGGGCATGCTATATTAGCATTTTAGTTCCATTCTAGCTCTGCATATAGGGGTTTGAAACACAGTGGCATGACTGAATGTCAGGAAAGGCCCAGTGACAATACATTTTTAAAAAATTAGAAGAATTAACTAATTTACTAATTTAATTTACTAGTTAATGATTTGCTTTATTAAAGGTGAAGGAAGCAGTTAAAAAACCTCATCAAGTCCCAGATTATTACTGAGGTCTAAGGTCAGAAACTATTGTCTTCCCAGGAAAAATGTACTGTGAGATGTCAGAGTGAAACTATCAATTTCTTGACAGTTTTAATGTGAACTTTCACAGCGTTCTACTGTTCATTTTGGATGGTAATTTGGCCACTTGATGGTTCTAATCTGTCAAATTTCACAGTACCAGTTGCCCTGACCATCAACCATTAAAGGCCACGGTTGCTAAGGCAGGCAAATCATCTCCATCTTCCACCGCAGACATGGCCAATTGTGTCCGTGCAACACCCGGACAGGCTGGAAGAGCAGCTTAGGGACTGGAACATACAGTAGGTCTCTGTGGTGAATTAGACAGGTGCTTTCCAAGTTTAACTGATTTGATTATTATTGCTATTATTTGCACCCCCATGAATGAAGACAACAAGAACATTCTGTGAACAGTGCTGAAATATTACTAACGAGAGCGTTTTTTGACGTTGATATTCGGTATGTACGTAGGCACACGAGAAAATGCCTGAAAATGGAGAATAGGGTTCAATTGACCGTAAATAAGGGGCACACACGCACGAGTCCAAACAAACAGAGGTACTTTGCTAAATACTAAACACTATATGTGTGATGGGAATGCTCCACAGTGCCAGTGTTAGTAATAACCCCAATAAGGTCTTACCTGGGATTACAAATACCAATAGTAGGTTCCATGGTTGCTAATGCAGTCACGTGTGGTTGTGCGGGCGGTGACTTTAGAAGTATTAGTTGGATCTTCCTTGGTTGAGAAATCTATTTTTCTCTTAATATATTTTGTCAGCACGTATTTACCCAATTAATACCTCTGCCTTGTGTTTAAAATGGCTTCAAATTCGCTCGCAAAGCTATACAGGCAAAACTAGTGGTCTATGTTTGTATAACACTAATATGTAGGCTAAACACTTTGTAATTGAACATAGTTTGTCTAAAACATATTTCATTTAAGAACCTAAGCGAGACCCACGTCTGCTTTCCATAACAGTACTGCACGATTGTGCGCCCGTTTCAGCAACGATGTCGTCTTCAAGACCCGATTTGATCCGGAGCAGGTTTTTTAAAGACCAGTTTTTAGGAACAGGGCATATTTGCTAAGCTGTGTGAATGTGAATCCTATAACTTTTATTCAAGAGGAGGGAGAGGGTTTTCACTGCCAATTAAGTTTATTGGTCGTCTCCGTTCATGCTGAGCACCCAAACATTTTCACAAGCTTGTTTTTTATTTAAAAATAATTCGAAATACAGGCCATGCGGCCGCAATATAAAATACCCGTTGCTGTTTACATCTGACAGTACAGTTTAATTTGAATTTAATGAATGTCTCATTCATTCATTTTTTCCCTCTTAATCCACACGGGGTCGCGGGCCAGCTGGTGCCCACCTGGCAACTCTGGGCTCAAGGGCAGGAACAGGGTACCAATCCATCGTGAAGCGCACACACACAAACAAACACAAAAACACACACAAAGGGACACTTTAGAGACACCAATTAAACTAATAGGAAACTAAGAGGAAACCGGAGTACCCAGAGTAAACCCATGCAGACACGGGGAGGACATGCAGACTCCACACAGAAAGGACCCAGGACGCTCCACGCTGGGATTAAAATTACATATAATTGTTCCCTCTGATGATAAAAAAGTACAACTGCTGTTGTTATTAAGAGAAGAAGAAGCTTGGCAGATTGTTTTTGCTTACACCCCTAGTGTTTAAACGCTATCATTTTCACATGTTATTATTGCTTCAAATGTGCCAGCTCTAATTTCACATTCGGTCTAATCTTAAAAAATGTACGTACAGGGACCCATACGTGTCCACGCAAAAAAAAACAACAAATTAAATAAATAGTCAGCTTTTAAGCTCATCATAGACTGCTTTGTCAATAAGTGACAAATTACAACAGAACATCGCATTTGAGACGAGAAAGAGTTCAAAATGTAAAGTTGCTATGCTAATTAGGACATTCATATCGCATGAAACAAGATAAGAACTCAAAAAAAACCTCAAAGCTTTGCAGTACCTGCTTAAAAACCAACAAGGATCAAATAGTGCTGACTATCACGGACTAAGTCACCCTATATCAATAGTTTTCGTTTCGTTTTCCAATTTCAATACATTGTTCAACAAATGACAGAGATATTAAATACCTCGTAGTGAGCGTTTCTGAAATAACAAAAGAACAGTAGTTAAGCGGCGTCCACAAACTTTTGGCCATACAGTTCATGAATGTAGGGAATAGTGAATAGGGGACGATTACAGGCACTGCCCGTTAAAATGGATCTCTCATTTGGTCAAACATCAAAAGATTTTTTAAGAAATGACGTTTAGTAATTACTATAATTAAAATAAAATAAGGCCGACTATATACACAGAAACATGAAGGACATTCCCTACATCCTTATTCCAATTTTACACGTCCAATTCCCCAGTTATTCATCGATTCCTGCCACCCCACCCCCCACCCACCACCCACCGTTGCTGGTGTCACATTCGACTGATAGGGGTCGCTGTTTCGGGAGCAAAGACGCTATTCTCGTCTGATCTTTCCTCTGTATGACACAGTGTTGCACTCGGTCAGGGTGGAAGCACCGCCAAAACTCCAATCTAATCTGGCTCGGTACCAGATGATTTTATGTACCGATACAGTAATAAGTCACCAACACTAACTAGCAAACACTCTTTGTTTGTATGTTTGGTGTTGCTGGGATTGGTTCCTGACCTGTTCTTCAGCCACAGGTGCGTCTGCTGAGTGTGGCTGTGTGTGTGGACGCATCTGACCTCTGCGTCTCAAACCCGGAAAGAGTCGGTGGAGCAGGCCACCCTGTTTTGGGAAAAAAAAAAAAAAAATGAAACGTTTCACAAATGCAACTGCCGAAATCAAACGTCAAAACTAGGATCCGTTTGTGAAACGTTCTGCACACGCTACAGCTTACTTCCTTTTTAATGTAGATAGGAAGTCTCACACAATGTAAGTAAACTATCACGAGTGCTGACGAGTGATCTAGGATTAAGTGCTTTAAAATAACCTGTTGTTCTTAAAACAGATCCGCTTAACGTCCATGATACATTCTGTAAAACTGCGAGCTCGGAGATCTAAAGATTGTCCAAAATCATATTAATCATATTAACCATATTCTGTACTGCTCGCAAAAATGTGGGGATATTTCAAAATAAAATATCCCATAATAAAATAGCCCCTCATTTTAGTGAGCAGTGGATATAGAGGATATGGCATATCATAGTGTACATAAATGGACTAAATAGCAGAGATGCTACCGGCTTTGCCATTAATTCATTCACCATTGGATTTGTTGTTTTACTTTAATGTCCACGTATAACTATTTTTTTTAGCCTCTTTATGAAGGGTGGAGTGAAAACAGAAGTTTAGACGTTTTTGCAAATTTATTAAAAAGAAAAAAAAAACATTTTACATGGACATAAAGTATTCAGACCCAAAGACACAAAGTTTAGCTCCTCATTTCTTTTGACCACCTTTGAGATGTTTCTACACCTTAATTGTGGTCTACCTGTAGTAAATTCAGTTGGCTGGACATGACCTGGAAAGACACACATCTGTCTATATAAAGGTCTTTGCGTATCAGTTTTTTCGTAAGCAAGAAAAACAGGTCATGAGGAGGAAATGAAACTGCCTCTAAAGATCAGAGGCAGGATTGTTTGGAGCCACAGATTGCGTGGGGGCATTGATCTGGAGAAGAAGTCTGCTGCACTGAAAGTTCCTAAGAGCACACTGCACTGAACTCCTTAAGACTTAAATGGAATACGTTTGGATTAATCAGAACTAAGTAATTAAGTAATCAGGCAAAGAAGGACTTGGGTAAGAGAG
Source organism: Parotocinclus haroldoi (assembly GCA_034779995.1). Lineage (NCBI taxonomy): Eukaryota > Metazoa > Chordata > Actinopteri > Siluriformes > Loricariidae > Parotocinclus > Parotocinclus haroldoi. The sequence goes on from JAUZST010014392.1 coordinate 8,245, forward strand.
GAGACTAAGAACCAAATGGTCATTCTGGCTGAGCTTCAAAAGATCCTGTGTTCAGATGGGAGAAGATTCCAGAAGGTCGACCATCGCTGCAGTACGTCACCAGTCCTAGATTTCTGTCAGTGTGGCCAGAGAAGAGTCTCCTCAGTGAAAAGCTACTTCAAATTAACAAAGTACCTAAAGTCTCCAAGCGGGGGCTGTCATGCGTCTCTTGCTTTGTCTTTTTAGGGTTCCAGGTCTGACCCTTATCAAAGCTTTTCAATTTCTACATTTCAGAACAATCACAATGCCTATTTCGTTCATTCTAAAAGTAAAAAAATGTCCTTAAGAGGCTTACTGGCTTTTTAAAAAACGGGTTAAACAAGGCCACAGAACTGAGAAGAGCTTATGTGCCTGCTGATATACATAAAAAAAGAGGAACAACATCCATGATTTGTTTCTAACGTGAACCGTCTGATTGCTGTCTAGTAAAGATGTGAATTCCTGGAGCTGACTGTCAACCCTAAAGCATCTAACAAACATGTTATTTCTTGTTCTGTAAGAGCAGCGGGTTTTGTAGCTGGTGCCATGTGATTAAACAAGCAAACACAGCCCAATCTTACTGTAAAAACTGGCGTTGGGGCCATTTGAGTACAGTGAACTTATTGTCAAGTTCAACAAACCAGTTGGAGATGATTTGAACTTTGGGACATGACCTGTTATCCTGCTGGAAGTAGAATTAAGAATACACTGTGCTCATAAAGAGGCCCACATGGTCGGCAACAATACTTAGTTCAGCTGTGGTGTTTAAATGATGCTCAGTTGGTATTGAGGGGCCTAAGGTGTACCGAGAAAATATTGAACAGATGCACCTAATAAAGATATTATATATCTCAGTGGCTCCTATCCAAATCCTGTTTGTTTTTGCTCAGATTTCTTATGAAAACAGACACATGCAATCTGTTACGAAATCTGGAACGAGTGATATATCGAGCAGATGTGTGCCTGGCTCTGACCACATATATGTCCAGGGACTGGTAAGGTTTTTAACCTAGTACAGCAGCTGTGAAGACCCACGCTACGGTGCAGAACTACAAGAGTCAAGAGCCTGATAACCCAAGAGGGACTGACTAAAAAAGAGAATGAAGGTGACAAGCTTCAGGTCCCTGAGGTACTTGGGAATTGGGTGTGGGTCGGTGGCACTTGAGGCTCTTACAATTTATTTTCTAAGAACCGCTACGGCACTCCGTTGGCACACTACGCCAGTCCAATTGTGTTCAGCCAGAGCGGCATCTAATGCAGACATGACCAGCTGTGTCTGAGGGAAGAGGAGGAGCACTGACTGGGGATCATTCCCCAGTGATGGAACAGGGAGCCCAACAGAGCATCAATGACGTTCTTACCCCTGCACAAAGTTCCAGGGACAGGCACCAGGGCCCCGTAACCCTCCCCAGAAAAAAACCAGTGAGAAATCTTAAGGGGACAACCAATAAAATTGCAACATTATTACCAAAACTTGAGTTCTTGCAGTTAATTGATTATTCCATGCATGTAAATAAATTCACGGTGTGGTAAAATCTTATTTCTGTCCTCAACACGAACCCCAATAAAGTCCATACTGAAACATGTTAATAAGACACAAACACATATTCATGCGAGAAAATGGGCCACTAAACGCAACGTTCAAAATGCAACATACTTCTTTTTGGAATGCTTTGCTTGATCAGAAATGTTCACCTCTGTCATTATTAACAAACATAAGCAAGACATCTGGGCGAGAGGACTTGTAGGTACATTTAGACAGGAAACTACTCACTTCCTTTTGGTTGAAAATATGCAAAAAAAAAAAAAAAAGAGGCAGATGGTAAAAACAGGCGATGCTAAATACAGATTACAGAAAACGCATCTGCTAAACAGTACTCGCTGCAAAATGCACGGCTTAGATACACAAAACAAAATACGAGATAACTTATTTTCGGTTTTCCCATAGTCTTCAGATAAAGACGAAACTTTCTACTGATCATGTGACTTGTGGTACGCTCATCATAATACTGAGTGTATAACAGGACTGAGTGAACTCTTGGGGACACGACGAAAATGTGCTTAAAAAAGGTCTAGTGTTAAAAAAGATTTAAAGCATTCACAAAACAAACGAAAGATATGCCTTAAACCTGCGAATGTATTACTCTGCAGGACACACTGAGTAACAATAAAGTGGTTCTTACAGTTCATTCTATCAATTCTATACAAGCAGAAGTTCCTGGGGACCGAAATGACATTCTTAAATACTCTCACCATTCTTAAATACTCTCACCATTCTTAAATACCGTCACTATTCTTAAATACTCTCACCATTCTTAAATACTCTCACCATTCTTAAATACCGTCACTATTCTTAAATACTCTCACCA
>JAUZST010014393.1:0-10630 GCA_034779995.1 Parotocinclus haroldoi
GTCAGACGGGTTTTTGTAGTTGATGATGAGGTCGCATGTCAGGAGGAATTTTGGTCTACTGCTCTTTGCATATCATCTCTAAGTTATTACGATTTTGAGGCTGTTGCTTGGCAACTCGGACCTTCAGCTCCCTCCATAAGTTTTCTATGGGATCAAGGTTTGGAGACTGGCTATGTAACTCCATGACCTTAATGTGCTTATTTTTGAGCCACTCCTTTGTTGCCCTGGCTGTATGTTTTGGGTCATTGTCATGCTGGCAGAGAGAAGAAGGCTGTCACTCAGGATTTTACGGTACATAGCTCCATCTATTCTCCCACTGATGCGGTGAAGTAGTCCTGTGCCCTTAGCATAGAAACATCCCCAAAGCTATAAGTATAAGTGGGCAAACTTACAAAATTAGCAAGGGATCAAATAATTATTTCCTCCACTATATATATATATATATAAAACCAGTAGCAACCACATAGTACTGTGGTGTTAATCTTCTGTAAAACAATAAAATACACACTACAAATAACAAATACAGGCCTGCACTGCACACAATCCAAACAATATCCACTTTAACAACTGAGGTCTTAAAACTTACAATAAAAAATATAATAGGAAATAAAAATTTATCTTTTAAATCTGGACATTAGACAGCTGGTCAGCTCAACACCCAATCAATGCTAACATAACGTAACGGTTGTGTGCTTGTTTGCTCGTCAGCTCATATTTGGACTAGAGGCTATTCAAACTTGATGTGTTTCAAGAATTTTTTGTGTAATTTACTCGTGTGAGTGTCTATGAATTTGACCTATTCAACTTATTTCAACTTCAACTTATTTGTAACAAGCTGTAAGCTAAATGGTGTTGGAAAGTATATGTGCCTGTCCTATTTTAAGTAGTACTTCTTTGCTTGTTTCCCTACCACCTGTATATTTTCTCTAACCTATAGGTATACAAACGGGTTCACTATCTAGTTGAGACTCTGTTTCATGTGGTTGATCTTCCAGGTATTCTTGTGGTGTTGTATATAATGCTGTCTATCAGTGCATTTTTGGCTTCTGTCAAAGAAAATGTCCATCATGACATTATTTGAAGTGTAACGGTTTTCCCCTAGACATTGGCATAATGGTACGTCACTCTATTTTCTCTCGTTTTTGTGAATTTCCCTAAATTAGAAATGCAGTGACATTATATACGGGATACTGTGTTGGTGTTCGTGTTCTTCAGAGGTGTCTCTGAAACATTTATGTATCTTTCGCACACAGTGGTCTTGTGAAAATATACTTTACATTTATAATACAGTGGCATAAAACGTATATGTGACTACGGTAATGTCTAATCAACAACCATTTCACAGAACTTAATGTGAGACACACTCACACTCCCTGAAAGTGACACATGATAAATGGAGACTACTGCTGCTCTGGCAAAGCCATGATATAGTGGAGGAACGTGATACTTAATTTACACCATGTTGTGGCTTTTTGGATTAACACACACCTTATTATTTGTCATCTTGAAAATATTGATAGACGAAAACAGAATTGATTGTAAAACAGAAATTAATGGATTAAAGGGTAAAGACATGTGAGACTCAGACGCTGTATCTGCTTTCACCACGACAATCCAATTACCCCAGTGAAAAATCCCCTGTGTGGCTAAACCTGTGTGAGGACTGAGCATATATACTGAGATCTAAATCAGACGCTCTTCACAAGGATGTGATGTAAATAAGCAGCAGGAGATGTTTATCCTGTTCACAGACTGAGTCTCAGGCACGAGAGAGCCTCAGGCTGCCATGCTGATCTTGATTAACGCATGGAGTTGTTTAGCGGGAAGGTTTATGGAACCTGGTTTTGTTTAGCATCCCATATAAAAGCCATAAAATGTTAATTTGCACATTGGAGTACATGGGATGAACCCCTCTTCCTGCCTTCCCTTAGAGGAGTGTTGACAAATACATCCATTGTCAAAACAATACACAAGTGACAGTGGCCTCAAACACGAGCTACTTGTGCGAAATGTTTCTAAACCTGACACCAACACACACACGCACACATTACAGACTTATGCATTTAAACTCTCACCTCACCTCTCATGGATCCACAGTATTGATTGGCTGTAGAGGTGACTGTGTTGATTGGATATTACCTAATGTCCAGACTTTGAGTGGATGTCCTGCCCATCCTGTATCTCTGTTGGCCCTTGGAATTACAGTGTTTTCTGTGTTTGTTCAGGGCCTGACCAAGTCTGTTTTATGATTGTGACGGGGAAATCCTGGTCTGTGTTCACATGGCACAGTCTACATTCCTGTGTGGGCCCTGTAAGTTTCTGAGCCTAGAACAAGGTGAAACAACCTTACACACAGCCCCTGTTCCTTCAGCTAGCAGGTCTTTTCTCTCCACTTTGACCGACCTGTTTCTTTTCCTGTGCCAGCATGCCTGGCCCTTTCATTCTGTCCAGGCACAGGGTCCTCACAGGGTCCACTTTGGGCCGTATCACATTGCCAGGGGACACAGATCAGACATGACCTTGTCACAATGATTAAGGTTTTGTACTATGCTATGGGTGTCTTTGAGCACTTCTGAAGCTTAACATCTTCCAGAGGGTTCTTCCAGTCTGACCTGTTTATCATCCAAAGATGTCTAAAGTCAAAACCAGAACCTCGTTTAGCTTTGCTAACCTCAGGCTGAAACATTGTACTTTGTAAATAAACCGCTTCTCACTGGGATTGCGTATTAACCTAATTTGCTTGACTGGTTTTTATGGTCCTGCGCTCTTTTTCTGAGGTAAAGACACGTGAATCTCATTACTGGCTGTGTTTCTTTCTGCCTTTGTGTGTCTACAATAAGCAAGTTGAATATGTGTCACCGTGTGGCTTTAAGTCAGATAGAAAAATTCAGTTGAAGACAAAAGTGGTCAAAAGCAAATGCTGCATACATATTAAGATAAAGTAATAAAGTTTGGGCACCAGGAGCACTCCAAGGATCAGAGCTTTAGGTGTGAGAGCAGCCCTTGAATGAGACAAATCTGTCATATGAGGGGAAACAGCCAATGTTGTTGAATATGTTTAAAAGGAACCATAATGCAAGCCATCCCATGGCTGCAAACTTAAATGTGGCATGTTTCAGCAAATGAAGACCTGAGACCTGACCTACTAGTGAATCGTTTGGACATTTTTTTCCACTGTGTTTTAAAAGGCAATCATCGAAAGTTGCAGAAAGGTTATTTTTGGTTGTTTTCACTTAGACAATGCCCATGTGTTATGTCCAGAAGAAGCCAAAACCTTTGCATAAGCCTATGCCTAAAGTTCTATTTTGGTATCCTCATACACTGTGGACCACCTGCTTTGGCCTCTGAGAGGTGGTCTCTTGTAATTCAGAGCAGCAGTTTCAAATGGAAGAGGCGTTAACAGACTTAGTTATTCCATACAAGCTATTCATTCAGCTCTGTATGGTTGGAAAGTGAATTTGCCAGGGTACCAGACTTTGTGTAAACTTTCGTTTGCTTCCCTAAATTCATTTAGGAAAGTGGGATTGCGTGAATGATGCCGGCGGAGTAGCATAGGAGATGGAAGATTAAGTGCTACTGTTAAACAGATCTTTATCTTGTTCTTATATCAGAACGAGAAGCTCCCTATTTATCTGTCTGTCTTTCTATCTTAATCCATCCCCATGCTCTCATTGTTTACCAGTTTCCTAATTTTCTTTCTGATGAGCTCTTGATGAAGCACAAGAGCTTTACGATGCAGTTCTAAGCTTTTTGTTAATTATGTAGTTGTACTGAACTCTGTCTTTCTCTACTTAGCTGTGAAGACAGACTTTCATCTTTGAAAGGATCCAAGACTTTGAACCCCACACTTGAGAGTGGTGTAAACTCAGGTTCTTGGAAGCCACATGTCGGCGCAAGCGATTTCAGAAGTGCGGAGATATGACACGTCTATGAGAGTCCACCAAAGAGGTATTTTGTGATGCAGGTAGCGTGTCGAAATTAAATGCTACGGTCAGTTTATGAGAAACACCTTAGTTGTAGCACCTGGCATCCACTGATTCTGAAAGCAAAATGACCATAAAATAATCCAAATAAACAGATAAACAAACCCTTTAACTGCCAGTGAGCAGGTAGACCATTACAGGATTCAGCATTACAGTTTTGAGTAGCTTGATTTAAGGCCATTTCTAGCTCTCTAGGTCAGCATCAGTGCTTAAAACATGCAGTGAAGAAACTTGAACTTACGATAATGTCTACTAGAGACTGAATGGACTGAAATGGTTAAACCCTTCTGACACTGTAGAGCAGAAACTTGTAACATGTGCTGCTAATATGAGCTAATCCGAACCTGCTTCGCGGTTCCTTACGTTATACGTTAACTGAGCAAGAAATGGGCTGCATTCAGTGCATCCGTATGCTAGCTGAACCTCATAAACTTGCACCTCGCTGTTTGTGCAGCACAAACCACAGTCCTACAGCTCTCAGGCTTGTGGCTGTAGAATAAATCACAGGATGTTATGTAACAGTTGGTATTTTTGCCCGGGCCTTCCAAGAAAACCTTCACCTTCTGCTCAGTTTAATTCAGTTAAATGAGCCTGATTTGGAATTGGCTCAATGAGTGAAACGGGACCAACGTTATATAAAAGTCTGACTTTTCTGCTCTCTCTGCTGCTCTGTCTGCAGGAAATCCTGGATCTAGTTCGGATTCTTGAGCTCCAAGCCAAACACCAGCAGCAACAAGTTTGAGAGCTAACGTTTCCGATTTTGGGATTTCCGGAGCCTTGATTCCAAGCTTTATTTACGAGATTAGCATTCATCTTCTTGCGCATGATGGTGTCAACAGACTGTAAATCCTCCCTGCACAAGCTTCATTCTGTTCACGGTGTGTTTACAAATGTGTTCCTATTTCAGTTAAATATGAAGTTAAATACAATTCGTAAACCACATCGAGTCTCCGATCAAGCTTTAAGGAGGATGATGTTACCTTGACATTTCAGCACGTTTATTCAGCCCAGATCTGTGAATGATTGTAAATAAATACATATCTATTTATTTACTACTTATAACATAAATCACCAACCAATCAATCCATACATCCACCCACCTATCCGTTTGTTTATCAACCTAGTGATCACCTACATCCATTCATCCATTTATTAATCTGTCAGCCTTCTAAATATCAACCATCTATCCATACCTCCATACCTTTATATTCATCATCCACCCATCCATTCATCGATTCATCTATATATCTATCATCTTTTTATCCTAGTGTCCATCAAAATATCCTTATCCATCTATCCATTTATTCATCCATCATCCATCATACCATTAATAAATCCATGCTACTGTTTATCCAGCCATCCTTACATTCATCACCGATCATTCATCCAGCCATCCTTCTATTCATCATCCCTCCATCCATTCATTCATCTAGCCAAACATTATTCATCCTTTTATCCATCCACCTTGGCATTCAATATTCATCCATGCATACATTTATCTGTTTATTTATCCATCCATCATTCCAGCCATCCTTTTATCCAGCCAACTTGGCAATCAATATCCATTCATTCATCCATCCATCCATTTATTCATTTTTATCTATTTATTCAAACAGCCAACCGTCCATTCTTCCATTCATCCAGCCATCCATCCATCTATCCATTTTTATCCTTTTTATCCATCCATCCTTCTATTCATCCTCCATCCATTTATTCATCCACCCATTTATCCATTATTCTCCTTTTATCTATAAATCATTCCATTCATCATCCATCCACTTATACATCCATCCATTTATCAAATATTCTCCTTTTATCCATCCATTCTCCCATTCGTCATCCATCTATCCATCCATCTATCAATTATTGTCCTTTAACCATCCATCCATTTATCAAGTATTTTTCTTTTATCCATCTATACTTCCATTTAGTATCCATCCATTTATCCCTCCATCCTTCCATTTATTGAGTATTCTCCTTTTACCCATTTATCCATCCATCCATTTATTCATCCTTCCTTCCATTTCTCCATTATTCTCTTTTCATCCATTCATCCTTGCATCCATGGATCCATTTATTCATCAATTTATCCACCCACCCATCCATTTATTCATCTATTCATTCATCCAGCCATCCACTATTCATCCTTTTATTCATCAATCTTTGCATTCATTATCCATCCATCCATCCATCCATTTATCCGTTTATGTATCCATCCAGCCATCTGTTTAGTTAGTTTGGTTTATCTAGTTATTACACAGAGCTCTGGTTCACACTTTTTGATTCAGCAGTGCCTTTTTTCATATCAGGCCGTTCTCATTGTTCGCTGTTATTATAATTCAGGTTGTTGGATGATGTTTCTTTCTGGGACCAGGTTAAATTAGTGAGTAGTGTTTACTGATCCTGTTTACTGGTCTAGGTTTAAATTGGAACATTTAATGCAGTTTTGATCTGTGTTTATGATAGCAATGTACACCTGTAGTTTATAAAGTCAGTTATTGTGTTTTTATTTTAGATTGCTCTGTTATTTTAGATTTTGCTGTTCGATTTGTATGTCAGGTCCTATAGTTTGTGCTTTTTTCAAAATGTGTGTACGGGTTCTTTTATATACTGTATATTGTTTTTTTTTTTTGTTTCAATGCACATTGAAGACTATATAATTCAAACTCTATTGATGTCTATTTATTCTTAAAAGTGTCACTATTGCTACTATTTATTTGTTGAAACATTGGGAGAAAGCATGAAACCTAACCTTTGTCATGTGCAAAATGTTTTGTCCCTTTTCCAGATGATTTCTTGTGAGGTCATAACTTTAGTGTTACGTTGGTAAATGCTGCTTCACATGCTGCACAATCACATAACATAATAAATACATTTCTTTATCTATAACCTATGGGTAATCTTTCCACATGTATTGTCGATTTCAGCACCTGGAATCTTTGATTTGTGCTCTTTTTTTGGGTAAGGCGAAGGATTGTTGTTTACAACTCCACAAGTGTAAGTTTTGTCAGTTATTTCTACTGTCCAGTTAGGAGCTAGTGTTTGTTCTTTAATTAAGGGTGGATATTATTTAACAAGAGTGAGTTTCTCCTCCTTGATTAGTAGAGAAAGTTAGTGGGATTAAGAGAGTTTAGAACATTAAATGTAAACGTTTAGCAGTGTTTTTCAGTGCTGCTTCTGGACTTTTAGGTTCCTCTGCACCATCACATAGCTCATTAATGCCATGTTTGTGCCGTGCACTGTTACACTGGGACCAGGATCCTGAAGCAGAAATCTGCACCGCGTGTTTAGTGGAAATATTGACTTCATTTGTCTACTTTAAGAAATTAATATCTTACATAACTTACACAAACTCTGGTTAGTAAAGAAAAAATAAAGCAGCTTTTTCACGGAAGAAACTGTCAAGAAAGTGTTTGTGTAAGTATTAGGCTGCACACACACGTTTCCAGGAACATATTCCGACCACAATGAAGCAAATGACAAAAGCAGAAGATGAATGACTAATTCTCCATCTCCTCGAGCAGTAGAAAATGATCTTTCAGCTGAAAAATAATCTCTTTTCACTTCGGCTCACCCTATAGTCGTTCTAACGCGTGGTTTTGTCCCGTTCCAGGCCCTGGCACCGGGGCACATTCCCTCATGCCCCTCAGCCCAGCTTACATAATACTGTGTGGGTTTGTGTGTAAATGTAATCTAAACATGATGTCATCTTTCCACTGCTTTGCCAAAAGTATGCGGACACCCCTCTGATTAGTGGTTTTGTCAATCTTCATGGGCAATCACTGGCAGGAGAAGATCACTCATGAGATGCCACCTTTCCAACAAGTCAGTTCCTCTGAATTCTGGCCTGGCCATTTGTAGGAACTGCTATTGTAGGTTTTGTGGAAACACTCTGGTAAACATTATACATTCGTAAATGAAAGGTTAATAACAATCATTTTAAAGCTGCAAATCCCATGTGACCTCTTTTTCATCACTAAAGGTTTCCAAAATATGCTTTGAAGGAAGGCCAGTGGCTGGAAGTATCATGCTTCAATCCAAAGCATTATGGATCTGATTTCTACTGCAGAAGCACAAGGTGTGTGCCATTTAATGACTGCATTACATTAGCGTAATCCAGGAAAATCTTTTTTATTCTCCGGTAATGTTAATAAAAAGGGTGTTTTCCCAAGAAAACTGTGTGCAAACGACACGTAAATGTGGTAAATGAGCTACATTTTCCAAAATTCCAATCTAAATTACAATGCATAGGGGAAAACAGTAACACTTAAGAGAATGGGATGATGGACCTGTTACCAATCCCAAACAGAGAATGCCTAGAGCGACAGTGGAAAGGGAAAACTCTCTGAACGTTGTAAGGAAGAAACCTTGGGGGGACCAAGATTCAAAAAGGGACCCGTCATCCTTGGGTGGCCTAGATGTTAATTATAATAAATACGTTTGTAGTAATAATAAAACTAACTACATAAAACAGATAAATAAATTACTGAGTAAAATAGTCTAACAAACACAAACGCACGTTAGGATCAACAATAGACACATTTTTGGATCTTGACTGGGAAAGTTCTGGGGGAACGAGACTCTTTAGAATTTTCTATATTTCTGCATAAATGGGACCTTAAACATCATAGTCTAATTAAACTAATAATACAATTGATAAATAGCAATAATTATTATACTATCATTTATTAAGGATAAAAGTTCAAATCTGTGATCAGCAATAGTACGTGAACCTTTGCTTTCAGTATCTGGTTTGACCTCTTGTGCAGAAAGAAGTGCAACTAAATATTTCTGGTAATTGTCGATCAGTCCTGCACCTTAGCTTGGTGAAATTTTACCCTATGCCACTGTGTATGACAGTTTCAGCTCTGAGATGCTCGCTTTAGGTCCTTCCACATTTATTTCGGATTACAGTTTGGATTTTAAATTGGGCATCCCTAAACAGTAACTTTATTATTCTTTATCTGTTCTTTAGAAGAATGGCTTGTGTGTGTACAGTCGTTGTCTTGCTGCATGACCCACGTTTTAAGTTCATGGACGGATGCCCCAAAAATTACCTAAGAATCCATTAATCCATCATTGAAAGCCATCCTGTCCCAGACGCAGTAAAACAGGCCCACACCAATAAAATGTCTCAAGAGTAGCTTTCTCATTGTAATCCCTGCCATACAGTCTTTTTCTCTCGATGGTGGACTCATGAGCATTAGTCACAATATGACTTTAGTTGCTTAGAAGTCACTCTGGGTTCCTTTTGGTTCCTCTTGGAGTGATATTTGTTCGCCAACCACTCCTATGGATTGTAACATAAGATTGAGCTTGTGTGAATGCCAGTTCTGGTACTGATCCATTTCTTACGCTAGAAAGCTGTATCCCAGTGGGAAGGTGCTGACTGGCAAAGATCAGAGGTCAAAGACTTTATGTACTGGGGGCAACTTTTACCATCCTACTTACTATCTCGAAAACCTCCACGCTTTGGGAGACACAAATGAAAATAAAAGGAGTGAAAATCACGTTTGGGTGGCTGCTCTGCTTCCTCTCACATGCCTCTGAAGAATCAGACCTGCAAGCGTTTACGGGCCAACTCTGGAGCATGTGAATGTCTATTGTGATCAATTTGTTTACATTGTGTTATATGTGCATTAGGTTTGTGCTGTGCATGCTGTTAAATCCATTAAAACAGAAACTGAGACTGTAGTTCAGTTGCCTTCACTTTCTTGTGGCTTAAGCCATTGCCATCCCACCTCTGACATCTTCTGTCATGCCTTGCTTGCAGGTGAGAGTAGATTTGCTCCAGCAAGGTTGTGGGTTATAATAAAAACGATGGTAAACCACAGTGGCACATTCACAGCAAGGGTCTTTATTTAGTGAAAGTGTGGTAAGAAAAAAAATCTTCCTGAAAGGAAAATTACAATGTTTGCAGACTATGTATATAAGGTGAAACATTGTCCCTCAAAGGCAGCGTTTGCTGTGCTAACTAGCACTAACTAGCTAACGGCCCTTAAATAGCCGCTGCTGATCTACCCAAAGTAGCACCTATCGATCCTTGTCTTCTGCAGGGGGACCAAAAACAGTTATAACCAGAAACAGTACTTTAGAACATAAATACAGTATTTGAAAGGACTGGAAAAACAGAAAATGGGCATTACAATCACAATGAGCTAAAACAAACATGATGAACAAAGAAGAAGATCAAATTAAATAAAATACAAACTTGAAACCCCCTTCCAATGTGGTATTCTTTACCAAGCTATCAAAATACACGATATTTAATAAGATGACTAAATAATAGCATTAGCTGGTGAAATGAAGAAGGAAAGTGTTTATGAACAAATGTAAAACCCTAGCGGGGACAGAACAGGGCTAAAATATGGGGCTATGAAAGAAAATGGGCTTTAAATAAGGAAAACAGTTCGTTTGTCCTCTGTCACAAAGGACCTCATGGCTTTTTGTTGCAATGTTCATGCTGGTTATTTGGAGCCATTAACAAACGACGGCAAGTGAAAATCTCATTGAGGTGTCACCAAGGCGATTGAGTTGTCTTACTGTAAACGAATGTCCAATACTGGTACAGTTTGTTTGTTTGTTTATTTGGCTTCTTTAACGTTGCTATCGGCATCAGTGGCCATCTTAGCGACACACACAAGGTT
>JAUZST010014394.1:0-10630 GCA_034779995.1 Parotocinclus haroldoi
CAAATTGGAACCGACCGCTCTTGTTTTTGTTATTGCTTGTTTCATAATACTGGGCCTGAGCTGAGCTGTTTTTATTAGCTTAGCTTAGCATTATTCTGTATTTGGGGCGGTGGGTCACGGTGGCGTCGATACCTTTCAGAAATGTGACTGGCTTATTTCTGTTTTAGGTACCTATTCGGAGTATAAGCCTTCAAAAACAATTGTTACTTTAGCTGTCTACGGCATTACATAATACTGCCCAGTGACTCACTGAACACTCCTGTAACTCCCTTCTGTTTAGACTCTTTGTAAAAGTATCTTGAGTTAAAACCACGTAAGTAAGTGGTAATTAACAGCAGTCATTGTGCAAGGTCATTAACACTCTGTTGATTGGATTGATAACCTTTTATTATTATTTTGTAATTCACTCTGGAGAAATGAGTCTGCTGAATACTGTTAATGTAAATGTCTAATAGTTGTTGTGTGTTCTCTTGTTTGTCCCAGTTCACATACAGAGTGCTATGTGACAGGTGTGAGTAGAAGTAGTCGGCAGCATGGCCCAGTTTGATACAGAGTACCAGCGTCTGGAGGTGTCCTACAGTGACTCACCTCCAGGAGAAGAGAATCTGCTGGTCCATGTTCCAGAGGGCTCAAAATGTAAGAGATGCAAGTCATCTGTCATTGTTAAATAGCCATAGTTTTATAACATCAAACTATGTGCAAATTTCTAATTTCAGATTTTCAGGCTTTGTTAACTTTTTTCCTTCATCCCCAGCTCACTGGCATCACACAGAAAACCTGGATCTTTTTTTCCAGAGAATATCCTTTCTAATCCAGAGTAATGTATACAAATACACCAATCAATCGGCCGGTAACTAGAATCGGGCAGTTTTCTGTCTCATATAAATGATTCTGTATTGCACGACAGCAACACAAATACAGCCACACACGAAAACACACTACTTTCACCAGCAATGCGCACAGTATAATTTTGCTATAAACACAGTTCCAGCTTTAGGAGACAAACCAGTGCTGAAACACACTAATGACCGAACAATAACATTAAAAAAGACACTTAAAACTGTCATGTTGCTGAACATGTTGAATTTGACAAAGTTAACGCTAATTCTGCCAGAAGTACAGAGCCAGACAAATTAGATAAGAAGATATCCTTTTATTGTCATTACACTTGCATACAACAAGATATTGTGCAGTACTCTGTAGGAAAAGGTATGGGGGAAAAGCAGTTAATTTAAGTAGATATTTACACATTAATAGTCTATGATACAGTAAGTACTGTATGAATAGTTCTTGAGAATATATTTAAACTGCTTGTGTGCAAAGTGAAGAAAAAAAAGTGGCTGTGCACATGTCCAAGTTGGGGAGGTCAGTCCCAATGATCAATTCTGCCGCTCTGACCATGAGAGAGCTGTAGCTACAGTACAACACGATCATACAGTGGGAAAGAATGCTTTCAGTGGTGCTGCGGTAGAAGTTCACTAGGAGGTTTTGAGGGAGTTGAACCTGTTTTAGCTTTCTCAGGTCTCTGTTGTGCCCTCACGCATAGGTATGAGGTTTTAGGAGACGTTAGGAGAGCTTAGGTGGTCAGTCACGTGGACTTTAAGGAACTTCACACTCTCCTTGCATTCTACTTCTTCTCCAGAAATGTAGAGGGGGAGTTGTTGGTCTGACTTTTTTTTCTTCTGAACTCCATGATGATCTCCTTTGCCTTGGAGGTCTTAAGTACTAGGTGGCTGAATTCGCACCGTTCACCCAGACATCTCACCTCATCTCTATAGGCACCCCTATAGGTAGAATTTTCTATTAAAGGTTGTAGATCTGTATACTGTCATTTATATTTTTTGGACAGAAATAAAACGGAATGAAAAATCTGAATCAGCAAGCCATATTAAAAAAATGGAAATCTGAAGAAAATTGCAGTTGGTGCATCTCTAGTAATGTACTTATCAATGCAAATCATCTCCACTGAGCAGCACCTGGTTTGTTATGTTAAGAAATTGTAGCATAAAGCAAGATCATCAATTGTTGAGCAAACCCTTGAGGCGTTTAATGAACACAAATACAGTAGTATCGAAATACTGTTGTGTAAAATGCAAAAAAAGAACAACATTACAGCTTGACATGGGGGAGTTATCATTTTTGCTATACAGTGGTGCTTGAACATTTGTAATCCCCTTAATGTTTTATAGTTCTGCATAAAACAATTTCTTTAGGTCAAAAAAAGTGCTAATTAGAGAACTAGTGGGCAACCTCTTTTATTTAAACAACAGAGATGTATCAGAGTCTGATCTTCACAACAGATGTTTGTGGAAGTGTATCATACCACAAGTACAGGATGTTTTTGAAGATTTCAGAAAAAGAGGTTTGCAAGAAAAGAGGCAAGGCTGCAAGAAGAAAGCCACTGTTCTACTAACAGAGCATTTCTTGCATCCCTTGGTACATGAACAGTCCAGAAAGCTACTAGAAGTGTGTTTTGTGGATGGGTGCGATCAAAATAGGAAGTTTTTTGTTATTTAAATGAGAAGCATTATGTCTGGAGAAAGAAAAACATGGCTTTCTTGAATAACAACCTTATCCCATCTGTTAAACCTAGTGGTGGTATCATAATTTGGACCTGTTTTGCTGCACCTAGGACCATTACTTTTGATGAAATAATGAAGTTAGATGTATTCTTAATCAAAATGTCTGGTCATCTATCTGTGAATTGAATTTCAGAAGAATGACAGTGGCACCAAAGTCAGTTTACCAAACGTTTGTTAAAGAAGAATTAAGTTAATCAGCGGTGTGCAGCGCTCCAAAACAAATGCACACTGATCTTCATGTTGCTAGGCCCTGCAGGGATTTTCACCTTGGCCATCAGCAAATCTTGTTTCCAGCAGCAAGCTTTCAACACTAATCCACTCTGAACACGCCACATTGAGCAACCCCAATCAACATAAAGCAGGGTTAATCAAGAAAACAAATAACAAAAATGAATTGGAGTAATTGTTTTATAATACTTGTATTTGATCTTCTTTGACCTTTGTAACGTATATCATCTCCATCAGAAGAATGGATTCACCTGTATGCTTTTGGGAGAAATTTTTGAGCTTGTGTAAGTATAACCAAGTCAACCTACATCAAGAAAACATAGAAATGTGTTCTGAAAGGTGTCACTACATCCTTTTCTATTTTAGTAAAATCAAGAACATAAAATACAGTAAGAAACAGTAAACTTTATTACTGACTGAATCAATCTTATTTCAGGCAACTGGTCTTTGTTGTGGCGTTCACTGTATTTCTGGCCAACTGTGTGGACTATGATATCCTCTTTGCCAATAAGTTTGTCAATCATACAGACTATTCTAAGGTGACCCTTCCTGATGCTTTTCTTCCGGTGAATGTGTGTCATGCTAGGTAAGCCCGGTGACTCATTTTCATTAAGTATGGGATATAGTAAGACTTGTCCAATTAACATACTCTTGTTACTTGCCATTTCAGGATCCGTGATAATATCTTTGTTATATTTATTCTGGTGATATCTGGGATTTTCTGGCTCCATCGTTTAGTAAAATTCATCTACAATATCTGCTGCTACTGGGAAATCAGATCCTTCTATATCAATGCTCTGAAAATGTCGATGGTGAGTGTCTTTTAAGTTATGGAATTGTGGCATGGAGTACTATCCAAAGGTCTTAGGCCACTATTAGATTTCTTGTTTTAGAAATGGTAAAATAACCATAACATATTGACAACGTTTGGAGCCAAAAATTTCAAACTTGGATTTGTCACTCTAATCTACTGATCTTCTTTCAATTGTTGAGCTTTAGCATATCTTACCCTTTTCAATCTATTCCCCTTCTGAAAACGTGGCTGCTACACTTCCAAAATCACCATCCCTGATCCAGCTTCTTGAAAATATAAAGGGTCAGCTCTGCATCCTGATGAAGCTGCCTGATGTTGCTTTTGCTTAGGTGTACGGAGAATAAATACTTACCGCTGTAGATGATTTAAAATCACGTTCTTTTTAAATTTTTTTCATACAAATTTTGCATACAAATTTTCTGTATTTTCTGCTTTTATCTTGTTGTCAAACCATTGCTAAAACAGCTAAAACTAGTCTAGTGGTGGCCTAAGACTTTTGCACAGTACATGCAGCATCCTGGTTTTGTTTACAGTTTTACTTTTTCTAGTTATAATATGTTTTATGTGATTAAGTGTGGTTAAAATAATCTGCAGGCAGAGCTTCCTTATTTCACCTGGCAAGAGGTGCAGGCACGGATCATTGAGATCCAAAAAGAGCACCAGATCTGCATCCATAAAAAGGAACTGACTGAACTGGATATCTACCACCGCATTCTTCGCTTTAAGAACTACATGGTGGCCATGGTAAACAAGTCCCTGTTGCCCATCCGATTTCGTTTTCCTCTGTTAGGCGACTGCATCTTCTACACCCGTGGCCTCAAGTACAACTTTGAGCTGATCTTTTTCTGGGGTCCTGGCTCTCTCTTTGAGAACGAGTGGAGTCTCAAGTCAGAATACAAGCGTGGAGGAAACCGTCTGGAGCTGGCTGACCGCCTTAGCTCGAGGATCTTGTGGATTGGTATTGCCAACCTGCTCCTGTGTCCTGTCATTCTAATCTGGCAGATTCTCTATGCGTTCTTTAGTTACACCGAGGTGATCAAACGTGAACCAGGCAGTCTGGGGGCACGCTGCTGGTCACTTTATGGCCGCTGCTACTTGCGCCACTTTAATGAGCTCGACCACGAACTAATGTCGCGCCTCAGCAAGGGATATAAAGCATCGTCCAAGTACATGAACTGTTTTATGTCACCTCTGCTCACAGTGGTTGCCAAAAACGTGGCCTTCTTTGCTGGCTCCATTTTAGCCGTCCTCATCGCTCTGACCATCTATGATGAGGATGTGCTGTCTGTGGAGCATGTGCTTAGCAGCATCACCCTCCTGGGAGTTTGCATTACAGTCTGCAGGTATGTGCATCAGAGCACAACTCTGTTTTCATTATCAGAAAAGAGTTTTCTTATTTCCAGTTTTGCAACCTTGGTTCATGTTTGCACTTGCAGGTCATTTATTCCAGACAAACATATGGTGTTTTGCCCAGAGCAGCTGCTCAAGGTGATCCTAGCACACATCCACTACATGCCAGATCACTGGCAGGGCAATGCCCATCGCTACGAGACCAGAGATGAGTTTGCACAGCTCTTTCAGTATAAAGCTGTAAGTTACATGAACTATTATTCTCTTAAATTACACAAATAATTTAGATAATACAAATACTTTCTGTAGCATGCATTGTAGTGATTGATGTAGTGATTAAAATATAGGTATATATATATTTTTTTTAAATTTATATATTTATTTTCCAACGGTCAACAATTTCCTCTTGATTTTACATTGGATAAAAGACACTCATGTTCTATTTCTAAAGTGTAAACTCTCAATTGAGAATTGTGAAACACTGAACTACACATTTTTGCATCGTTACACCTGTTATTTACCTAGTATATACTTATATAACTATTTTAATTTAGATTTTAATACAATAATTTATAAAGCCATCACTGCAATGTAATTGGTTTGAACTGACTTAACCTATTTTTGTTCAACTCAGAAATATTGAAGCAAAAGGTACATAAGTTTATACATAGGGTGAGTCAAAGGTCACAGGACACCCTAAGATTCCAGAAACAAAAGAAAATGGTTAAGACGGCCTATCTTTTAGGCTATGTCCGGAATATGGTCACCATCTTGAAAACCGCCATATTAGATCAAAGGCATGTTTTTCCAATGGGATGGAGTTCATGTAGCATATCAAAGAAGACCAGAATTGTCTCAGATATCTAAATATCTCAAAAGTTATCTACACAGAAAGTTCAGAAGATTTGTTTGTCACAGGTAACTGAAGATTGAATTGATGATTCTGATGAAGTTTTAGACTTCAACCGACACATAGAAAGACCCCCAATTTCACCCAGCACTGTTGCATCCCTCATAACCAAATCTTGAGAAACCGGCACTGTGGACGACAAGCCACATAGTGGTTCGCCAAAGAGCGCTACCCACAAAGAAACAATGGTTTTCGCAGCTTTTGCGAAAAGTCCACGACGCAGCATGCTCATCATGTGTAAACACAAATATGACCCAATTTAAATCTGTACTGTGGTATGAAGGTGATAGCTAATTGAAATCTTTACCTGATTAGTGTAGGTATTAAAAGGTAATATATCCATGTACGCATACGTCCTTAGTCCAGTAAGCATATTACACTTATAATTAAGCGTATTACTATCCTTGCTGAATGCATTATCTCAAATATGTAATTCACTCAAAAAGTGTATTTATACACATAACAGCTCAGAATGTTTTATTAAAAACAAAGAACAGAAATGTTGTAACTTTTAACTTTAAATTTGAAGAAGATTAATAAGGTGGCAAACAATATAGTCATCTGTGATTCAGTGATCCGGAAGTGTGTTTAGTCGTAGAGAGAGCAGGAGAAGCAGCAAGTACATATGTGGCTTCAGACACTAGAGGCACTAGAGACACATATATCCCATATATTTGTTTGCATTGGAAAACACTGAACTGCCACAATGACAACATGATGAAGCTATTTTGTTCATAAACGGTGGTGTCATTTTTTGTTTTGATGATGCTGACACTTTCTGGCTTTTGAGGAATAAACTATCAATTTTGAGCAACTGACATGCTTTATCAGGTTTTACAGTTTGTACTAACTGTTTTGAGAAATGCATTTACTGTTGTGCAAATGTTAATAGTGATGTGAAAATACACCAAAGCGACAAAAACTGTAATAAGACAGCTA
Source organism: Parotocinclus haroldoi (assembly GCA_034779995.1). NCBI lineage: Eukaryota > Metazoa > Chordata > Actinopteri > Siluriformes > Loricariidae > Parotocinclus > Parotocinclus haroldoi. Next base: position 6,824 of record JAUZST010014394.1, read on the forward strand.
AAGCTTAACTGAAGGCATTTGATTTGCTTTTCAAGAGTACTGAAAATGCATGTCATTTCAGAAGAGTTGTATAATTCCATCATAGTAAGATTTCAGTCAAGTGCTCAGTTCTGTTCCCTTTCCTCCTGTATGGTAGGTGTTCATTCTAGAGGAGCTGCTGAGTCCAGTCATCACACCCTTCATTCTTATTTTCTGCTTGCGTCGCAAATCTCTGGAAATCATCGACTTCTTCCGCAATTTCACAGTGGAGGTGGTGGGCGTGGGAGACACTTGCTCTTTTGCTCAGATGGATGTTCGTCAACATGGCCATCCAGCAGTGAGTTAAACCTTCAAGGCAGTTTTTGTACTGTCATTGTTATTATGTCCGTTATTACCATGTCCTCAGAGAAACCGGTGTTTCCCATAGATCTTAACTATAAATGTGGTCCTAATGCCGACATTTACCATTGGCACAACAGTGATTTCCGACAACTACGTGTGAAAGTCACATGCAATATATTGATTTATTGAATATATCTTTTAATTTAGCATAATATGTTTCTCAGATCCACCTCAACCCTCCACTCCAATTACCTACATTAGAGGAGTAAGACATGCAAATAAAAAGAGTAAACACTCGTTAATGTTCAAAGATGGCACTGAGCTCTGAATCTTCTCCATTGCCTGTGCATATGAGAACGCCTTAGATTCAGATGCATTTATTGATACTTGCAAGCATATCCGGGTGCTCCTTTTCCATTCTGTTTCTCAAGTCAGTTAAGGACGACCAGCCCTGCTGCAGCTAGAAGGCAGAGACTTAATTGTATTTCTGTCCATTTACCCTTTTCGCTGCTTTGTAGCTACTAGATCTGAGCTTTCATCTAGTCTGTCTAAGATTAGTGGAGCGCAAGTAATAGTAAAAGATTACATTACATTTACATTTACAGTATTTAGCAGACGCCCTTATACAGAGCGACTTACAACTCGTATAGTCCAAGCAATTGTGGGTTAAGGGCCTTGCTCAAGGACCCAACTGTGGCAACTTGGTGGGATTTGAACCCTGGACCTTCTGGTTTAGAGTCCAGTACCTTAACCACTAGGCTACCACAGTCCTATATCTATATATTATTATATTATATTATAATATTATATATATTATAATATTATATATATTCTATATTATAATATTATATATCTATATATTATCTCTATTATTATTATAGATATATTATTATATTGGCTATTATATCTACTATATGTGTATTTGTGGGAAACGCCCGAAAGCCTTGACATCTCTGACTGACATATTTTTAATGATTAATTCTAGTGGATGTCTGCTGGGAAAACAGAAGCTTCAATCTACCAGCAAGCAGAGGATGGTAAGACTGAGCTGTCCCTCATGCACTTCGCCATCACTAACCCTCAGTGGCAGCCACCAAGAGAAAGCACCCATTTCATCAGCCAGCTTAAAGAGAAAGTGCACCGTGAGGCTACTGCAGGGCAGCAGGGAATCTTAGCAGAGAATCACGCTTTCACGTCCACACACACTCTACAGTCTGAGTCTGAGGTAGGTGTATTGTTCATAAACCAATACTTTTGCAGATCCAGTGTTTGCAATTACATTCATAACTCTGTTATGGGTATGATTACCATATAATCCAACATCACAGTGTTCAGACATGTCAAAATATGAAATACTGGAGTGTATTTTTCAAATATGTGAGGTACTGAGGTGTAATGTAAATATGTGAAATACTGACAGGTAAATGTTAGTGAATTGTACTGTCGATTCGACGTTAATCATAATACATGCACAGGCCCTGCATTAATGGTTTACCAAATTTACAAATTGCAAAGTTTCTATAAAGTCAAGTGTATTATTTAATACAGATACACGTGACAATAGCATAGAGTTGGCAACATTGTGACATTTTATGCTTTTCTGAGCATATCAAGGATATTGTGTGTGCAAAAACTACATTTTTCATTATAAAGCGTGTATTTAGTCCTGTTACATTAAAAAATAAAATTCACCTTACTAAGTATGGGCTAGTATTTATATTTCAGATCTTAAGGAATCTGTCACTATTGATTAGTGCTGCACCGATCAATCAGCAGGTGACCAGAATCAGCCGGATTTCAAGGTTCATTTTCATATAACCATTTATGGTTTGGGGCAGTCATAGATAGTCGCAATAGATGTTCCGTGTGACAGCGGCACAAACGCAGCCACATATGAAAAATACACCGCTTTCACTACGGTAATTCACAATTCAGTTCTGCTTTAAACACAGTTCCATGTTTAAACTGTGCTTTTGTTTATTAGACAGATCGGTGCTGACACACGCTAATGATGAGATTTCAGTTGTGCTCCATAGTGCACTAAAGAGTCTCTCCTTATGTAGTGCAGTACTAGTGAGGGAGCAGTGAATCTGCTGTTATTTTATGTTACTGCCATGTCTTCAGCAATCTAGCTCTTCACGGTGAGTGTGTGCTGTTTGCTGTATACATAACGAAAGTAAGACATTATATTATATTATACTACATTTAAAACAGCTTCACCTCACTGAATATGTAGAATTTGATCAATCTAACTGCTAAGAGTACAGGGTCAGACAAAAGCAAACATCCGCTGCTAGCTTTCATTTTAATTGTGGTTGATTTAATTGAAGTTTCCGTATCTGGATCTTTTCTTGTATAATTTTTGGACAGAATAAAACAGAATCTGGCCAAATCGGAGTCGGTCAGTCATATGTTTAAAAAATCATAATCGACCAAGAATATTGCAATCTAATACAATTTGTTTTGTATATCATGAAACCGTCTTGAAATGTTGTGATATTTGCCACCCCTATAAGACAATGAAAATGCTGTTTTCCAAACATTTTTGTTTGTTTTTAATGGATTTTGGAATCACCTTAAACTCATGTACGTAGATATAGCCATATATCTATATACCATATATATGTTCCTCAGGCCATAGTAAAATGAGTTGTGATTGTGTGTATACTTAACAAACGGATGTGCTACCTTAAGAACTAATTTAGGTTCTTGTCAATGTGACAACAACTGTGATAAATTAAAAATGCCACAACACACAAACCAAATATGGAAAAGACAATGAGTCAGATCTTGAACCCACTGTGTCCAGTATTATAGCATAGCAATTGTATATATCGGGACAGATACAGATATAGATTTTTCTACAAATAAACCAGAACTACTTAGTGAGTTTAAATAATGAGGTCTGCTGTGACCAGGTACAAAAATTTCAGACATTAACTAATGGTTCATGCCTTTGGCTTAGATGCTTGGATGCATTGTGTCTTTTAAAGAGCTGTTCTGTTATACTATGGCAGTGTCCATGGCTACCAATTGGCTATGCAGTACATATGAAACCGACCTACAATAAGATGAAACTTTTTTGAAATACATACAGTACAATTATGACTGGAACATGTCATATAAAGGTTTTTGATATGCTATACAGCTCAGATATTCAAAGTACTATTGTTTCCTGTGCGAATGGGAATGCTTCCAGCAGTTGCCTTTACCTTCAAGCCACGTGAGCTAAAACACTGCATACCGCTACTTCTGAATCATTCTGAATTGAGTCTTATCTGACTACAAACTGGATTCCAAAAAAGTTGGGACACTAACCAAAATGTGAATAAAACTGAATGCAATGATGTGGAGGTGCCAGCATCTAATATTTTATTCAGAATAGAACACAAACCACAGATCAAAAGTTTAAACTGAGAGAATGTATCATTTTAAGGGGAAAATATGTTGTTTCCAAATTTCATGGCATCAACAAATCCCAAAAAA
>JAUZST010014395.1:0-10630 GCA_034779995.1 Parotocinclus haroldoi
GAGATGTGTGTGTGTGTGTGTGTGTGTGTGTGTGTGTGTGTGTGTGTACACTGTGTATACACTCTTGAATTTGAATGAACCTTTGCACAAGCTTGTAGTTATAAACAAAAGCAAAACAAGCTGAATCAATAACCTCCCGTCCCTCTGATAAAGCTTATCTTTATTGGTGTGAAGTTTTAACTGCTGAATTTAATCAGTACATTGGAGTGTAAGGATTTTATGGAGTTCTCTATAAAATCCCCTATAGAAATCCCTGCTTATTGAAGAGTAGCCTGGACCCTCTCCTGGATCTCAAGGTTCCTGCGCCATCCATCAGCAGAGGAGATTTCTGTCCCCGACACCAGAATTGATTTTTATCTCCATCTAAAATATTAGCAGGAACTAAAGACGCCCTGCTGGCATATAAAACGCTGGCTGTTTAATGGATGAGACGCTTTAATCCACCTCAAAGTGCCGCCTTTAATGGATGAGACGAGTGCTTTCAGTAATTCGGCTCGAACCATTAAACAGACGGGGTTAAAGGTGCTCATGAACACAAGCAGCCGGACCAGACATGTTTTACGAGAGCTTCCTCAGAGTGAATGATTGACCTGAGGTGAGACACATCACAGCGTCTGACCTTGAAGGGCCAGAGAAAAGCAGCGTGATAAAAGCAGAGTGATAAAGATAACGACGCATTAGTGTTACTGATCCGCTCTGAGGGGCCACTGTGGACATAAAGGGGTACACACGATCAGCAACAATACTCAGGCAGGGTGTGGGGTTTAAACCATGCTCAGGTGGTATCAAAGGGGCTCAAAGTGTGCCCACAAGATCAATGTTGTAGACACCAAAAACCATCCAGGAGAAATCAAGACTCATCAGACCAGAAGACTGTTCCAGGACTGGCACCTGGTGCGTTGTTCTCCTGCTGTAGCCCATGCGCTTCAAGGTTTAATGTGACGAGTGGTTGTTTAAGTTCCTCAGAGAACAGCCCTCACTATGTATTTTCTCTCGATGGTGTCTAAATGCCTAAATGAAGTGAGTCGCTGCATCATGATTGGTTACTGATTAGATATTTCCATAATCAAGTCCAGGAAAAAAGGGCCTGTTCCGGGAACTCCTATCAGTCCTGGTTCCTCTGGCAGGGACGTGAAGATTTTTTTAGTTCCTCAGCTGTACTTTCAGGAACCTTAATTACAGAGCTGTTGCTTTTGGACCGAGAGCTGCTGGGACGTTGAACGTCACAGAGTCATGAGCCAATTTTAAAAACGCTGGGTTTAGAGGATCTGTTGAACATCGCCACACCTCATGTCATGGTCCTGCAGCTTCAGGAAACAATTTCATTATTTACAAAGCCGAGCGTTTCTCGATGGTTTGCTTACCTAATGTGAGAACTGCAAAAAAAAATCCAATTTTGTCAGTTATCCGATCAGGGAGTTTACACAAAGTGGGTTAGTGTCCTAATACTTCTGGCCAGTTGTGGGTTTGTATCCAAATTATTTTGTCCACTTGTGTGTTTGTGTCTCAGTACTTTTGGCCACACGTTTATGTCCCTGTAATCAGACTTCCTTAATCTGATTTCTAGATTGGAACACGGTGTTTACATGACCACTTAAATAATCGGATAACTACAGAAAGTTGACTATGATTGGAATATTAACCGCATGAAAACTCTCTCATGGTTGCCAGGTGCACTTATTCTAAGAGACTCAGCTTCTTTTGGGCTTGTTTCTAGACCTGGATTATTTGTTTCTTGTGGGATATGGCACCGAAATGGAAATGGCTGCCTGACAATTTGACACGAATAACTTGATTATTTAATTCACTAGTTCTATTTCTGTGAGATTATCGGCTGGCTTTAAAGTAGAAATCTGATTAATTTGGGTTATGATGTTGTTTTGTTGTGTCGTGCAAACCAGGTGGTTTCCATTATCTGATGATTCTAATCAAATCGAATTTTCTGCAGTTATCGGATTATTAAGAGCATGTAAATGCACTCTGTGTGGGTGAAAGGCATGCTGGGAGGGTAAGGAGAAGGAGAAGGAGGTGGATAAGGGTGGAGGGAAAAAGTTCCACAGGGAGGCTGTTAGGAATTCAAAGGGTTTTATGGCAGGAGGAGGAAATGCATGAGAAGACCTGAAGGTGACTTGAAAGGGGGGAGAGAGACGATTTACAACCTTCAGCGTTTCCCCTCACCCACCGCCTCCAATAAGCATGAAAATAGTTCCATCCTTTATCGACCTCCACCAAACCCCTCTGTCCTCCAACCAACACAGACCTTACAGACCAAACTCCACACTGTATACATGAACAGGGCTCTCAGATTAGAACCTGTGACTTTACAGATCAGCACTCAGGGGCCCCAAAATATTTATTAAGCTAAGTAATTATAAGTATTTAGTCATTAAAATGAATTTAAATGAATCTAGGCCGAACCGCTTAACATACGGACTTGGTTCAAACCCCATTACGTAGATAATGTGGCCAAAAGTATTGGGACACAAACCAACATGTGCCAAAAGTGTTAGGAGATAAACCCACACGTGGCCAAAATTATTAGTACACAAAGCCACACGTGGCCAAAAGTATTGGGACACAAACATACTAGTGGCCAAAAGTGTTGGGACACAAACCCATATGGCCAAAAGTATTAGGACATAAACCCACATGGCCAAAAGTATTAGGACATAAACCCATATGTCACCAAAATTATTAGGACACAAAGCCACATGTGGCCAAAAGTATTGGGATACAAACCCACGTGCCAGTATCTGGCATGTATATCCAAAACAATGCCCTCCTGTAACTACAACTGTGCTGCTTCTACTATAAAGATAAACATTCCCCAGAGCCAAAAGTACCAAAATACCACACTAAAAAACTCTATCTAAACACAGTTTCAATAGTAACAGGGCGTGATGAAGTAAATTCCAGTAACATGCGTTATAAAGAGCAGGAGTGCTTCCAAACCAGGTTGGAGTCGGCATATGGAGCGGATTAGCTACTGCAAGACGTCACTGCAGATGTGAGAGGCCTAGGAAGATCCAATCCAGAAGTCTGAAGCTGCATCAAAATTTTTAAGGAATTAAGTTCAGGAAGTCTGAAGCATTTGGAGTTTAGGAGATCCTTAAGTTAAATAGGACTTTCAGAGTCGCTAATGTCCGTAGACTCCACCCAGCTTTGCAGGGATTGGTCAATATGGAGGTGTTAATTGGTGAGGACAGGGCCCATGTTGGAACACTTCAGAAACGTCAGTTCACCTAAGGTGTAACTATGGAACTGAACGGTGCAGTCATTAACGTATTAGGCTATTGACCTGGAGGTTGAAGGTTCAAGTCCCAGCCCTGCCAAGCTGCCCAGTTGGGCCCTTATGCAATGAAGTGGGCTTCGAATGGTTCGAACGAAGCATAAATCAGGCTTCACGCTCCAGGACCAAGAACAAAAGACCTGGAGGGCATGAGCCGAACATGACAAATGGAAGAGGGGGAGGATGTGCCTGAGCATCGGGGGTAATACCGGGGCGAAACCACCGTCGTCACCATTTCAAAGGGGCTGATAGAGGGTGGGGGGTGATTAGTGGGGGGTATGTGGTGATTGAGGGGCGAATGGGGGGTAGGGGGGGCTGGCAGTCGAAGGGTTTTTGACCCCGGTCCCTGTCAGTGGATCACTTCATCTTGTGCAGAGGGTAATGAGATGAAAAGTGGAGCCAGCATCCATCTGCAACACCCCCCACAACTCCATAACAATATAAATACCCCCGAAAACAAGCACACATCCAAAAAATGAAAAAGGGAACAGCTAAAGTTAAAGAGCTCACGTTTCTCCACACGTTATAATGACGTAAAACATTTGTAAGCTTTTAAGGAGACGCTTTGGATCGGTTCTAAGTCTCAAAAGATGGTGGCAAGGCGGCAAGAGGCGGCTGCTCCTGATCGAATGTCGCTTTTACTTTTCGTTTCCGTATTCACGCAAACTCACTCCTCAGAAGTGCGTACCTAATTTTAATTATTGTACTGCAGCAATTATATAATAATAGTAATAATGGTAATACTACTAATAATAATCTTTATTTGTAGCTCCTTTCATACGTGAATGCAGCTTAAAGTGCTTCACAGAGCATTTTAAAAGAAATACACGTCCAAAAAGTGTAGCCTCAAATAAAATGATGCATTAACAGCTGGCAATACAAACACCATAGAGAAGACACAAAATGGCAGCAAAAATAAAAACAAAACGTTATGGCTAAAAAAATGTGATAATAATAATAATAATAATAATAACTCAATGTCGACCATTTTTTCCCCGTTTTTTCTATTTTTAGGGACATAAAACAAAACACTGCTGAAAGTAATTCTTGGTACTTTAATCCCGGATCATAATTAGATCCCGAATCAATCCTAAACAAGAATGGAATTGTGTGTATTGATGTGTTGTTTTCGCTCTATCAATTGATATTATAGTGTCTATTCATATTTTGTGATGTTTGCATTGTTTATGTCGCAGCATGGTCCTGTATATGGTCACTTTATAAACACCCATCCTTTGGCTGAGGACGCCACATTTTTGGGGAGATAAAAAGAGACGAATAAATGATCTAACGTACATTTGAAAAGCTTTTTGCTTGTTGTCACCTATAATAATCCCAGCTACACACACACACACACACACACACAGATAGCAGAAAGACTCAGTGGGAACCCTTTCTAATTTGGGGATGGGGAAGCCCGAGGGCAGGGGGGCTGGAGGGGGTGTCAGAGAGAATTTGTTACATCAGACACACCGATGGAAAACAAAAGCCACTGATTTCTTCATGCATGACTGTCCACACACACACACACACACTTGTGCATTATCAGTGCAGACCTGCTGTATCAGCGTGCATAAGAGCATCAAGGCGACACACACACCTTCTAATAAGGGATTAGCCTGTGAATATCAAACACCCTCGAGGGTGCCTGCTGATTGTGATTAGCACACACACACACGCACATGCACACACACACACACGCCAACGCAAATCCTCCTCTTAATCACTGAAAATCCTCCTCAATCCGAGCGACGCCACAAAACGGCGCAGCGACCCGGAAAAACCCCCGATCGGCCCCTGCGAGGGGGCAATTAACCTGTCTTTACCCCCTGTACCCATCCCCCTCAAGCCCACGCTTCCATGACAATGAGCGCGGCATTCCCGAGCCCCCTCATGCACTCGCATGGATGTCCAAACCGGCCAGTATCCGAGAGGTCACGAGGTTATGAGGGAGTTCAAGTGAGGTGGACGAGTGAATGATATGAAGTGTAAGTGGTTCCAAATTTCCACACATTTATGTGCTTATATTTATTTAATTTTAAAACACATTTACCTGTTAAGGCTTTTTCACACCGAGTCCGAATATTTTACGATCGAAAACACACGTCAAGTTTTAAAAAAGGACTTGTGTATATTAACGCCATCCTTTCCACCAAGTCCGAAACTGATGGACTGCGTATTAAACTAGAGCCCGTTCTACGTTTTAACGCTTCTGCTTTAAAATCAGGCTGACAAATCAAAGCTTGGTTGCCAGGCAGAACAGCTCATCCTGCTAGTAGCAGAGTACAAGAGCTTAAAGGACAAATAACAGGCTGATTATAAAAACATGAATATTAAATATGCGTTGAAATAAAACTGCAGAATAAAGATAATAAAGCTGCCACTGACTGGATGGAACCATTTGTGAGTCACTTTGGATAACAGCATCGAGTTTTCCGAGTGTTTAGACAAGAAAACTTGGCGCCCACGCGGTGTGGTGGTCTCTCTACGTAAAAAAAAAATCGCATTAGTTTTCATCGTGCAAGAACTCGGTGTGAAAAGACGTTTAAAGTGATGTAAGAACATCCAGGGCAGCTTTATAGAATCCTCTCTAAATCCAGGTACGCATTCACACACCTACACACACACAGACACGCTGTGGTTTTGTTTTTATTTCAGTATGTTCAAAAGTCTGCAACATGTTCGTGCAACAAAACCAAAACATCCATCAAAGTGGGAACTCGAGCATCGAGCAGGAGAACGACTCGTCCTAATTACACCGCGCCGAGGACATCATAAATCATTACATCAATGGCTGCTGCTGGGATACGAGATACAAGAGATCACTGATTGAATTCTTAGTGGAAACTCATCATAAACAAAAACAAATCTAATGGTAGGCGTTGTACTGTTGACTGGGAGGAACGAGTTTCGTCCTGTGTTCATGTACAGGTATGCAGTTTTAGGAAATATTACGTTCTGTGAAACAAGGTGTTGACTGAAATAAATGTTACCTTAGTCAACCAGTCTTTTTCTTTTTTGTGTATTTTCATACAGAAAACTGTGTGCAAACAATATGCAAATTCATTACCCATCATATATAGATATATGATGCACACTACCCAAGTCCACTTGAAGAAACACTCATTTCCAGAAGAGGTAATACAGGTCCAGGTCTGGCAGCTGCGTGTGTGGTGTTTGTATTTATCCCCCTGCCCTCTGATTGACTGGCCCCCTGTTAAAAGCAGTTGTGTCATTTTTGGGGATTTAGAGACCTCTATGGTAGAACTATGTTACTACAAGCAGCTAAAGAAGAATCTTGGCCATCGCTTGTCTAGTTTTTTGTCCTCCCTAGCTTATGGATATGGCTTGTGATATACAAAAAGTACAAATTACTATTTAAAGCTCCTCAAGTGCATAGGCAGCAAGAGGATGACAGAAGGAGCCTCAAATACCCCGCAGAGTCGCTCTACACTCACAGGGAAACACAGCTGTTCCAATTTAAACAGGTTAACAGGGAAAATCCATCCTCGTGACCTATGGGCTCAGAAAGCAAAGGGACCATCTCAGGTGACCAAATTCCTGAGGATTTCCCTCAGGATATGAAGGAGTGGCTCAAGCCAAAACAAACAGCACTCGAACAATCCAAACATGTGCACTCAGGGTCTAACCTTCGGCTCAGAGGATAAACCCTGTCACGGGAAGGGATTTCTCACACACGTCCTGTTTTGGGCCCTTGAGTCCGTCTCAATTCTCAGATCAACAAAGTCTGATTGATTTTGGGATTCCCCCAAAAATCCACCGAGCCTTGCTGTGTGTGTGTATGTGTGCGTTAGTTGCATGGACAGGAACAAACAAGACCAGCCATGTGAGGTTCCACATGCTAATGGATGAAGATCAGATGGCAAATATTTAGCTTTAGAGCTTTTGAAGCTTTTCTCATATCTAAACATCAAGATAAAATACACGTTCTTTTACTGGTAAGATCCTTCTCTTTGACACAGTGGTTCCTAATGACCTGGGTTTTCAGACCATGTGTGTAACATGAAAGTCGTGCTGTGAAGTTATGAAACCCTGAGCTGGAATTGCACTTCAGACGTGGTACTTTTTCATACTGCAACAATGAAACTTGAAACTTGTACTACAACAATGAAAGCCTCCTGACATGCCCTGTGAGGGACACACGAAATGGCAAAACCCCTTGCCAGCTTGTACAGTGAATAATCTTATAAGGGCAGAGACTGACTTTACCATGATGTGTGCAGAGATTAAATTACATTTGTTTTTCAGTTCTTTATCGGCCTGGTTGTCGTCAGTTGTAGTCGCAGTGTGTGATTTTAATGTCTCGTGACTCATCCCATGCAAAGACATAGCTATAAATCGTATATGTGGGAAGTTCTAACAAAATAAGATAGAACACCCTTTGCCGCGTGATGAAATTCAGCACTATGAACGCTAACCATCAGGCCTAACCGATAGCATTCCTGAGCGACAGCACACCGCCGTCATTCAACTATCGCACTACTCGTACTCTAGGTTAAACCCGGCTCGGAGCCAGAACCCTGTCAAGAGGCGCTGAGGAGCTGAAGAGCTGCAGCGTGATATATTAGTGCACCAGTCTGTTCAGCACTGATTTCTGGGAAACCAGCCAAAAATGTGTCCTCAAGAGAGAGGATCACGTGATGGATCTTATTAGCTTTTATCGACTGCCTCGCTAATAATCTTGGTCCTGATCTCCAAACGCAGAGCCGCTTCACATTCCAGCGCAGGGTTTATCCAGTTCGCTACGGCCTCTAAATCTAGCAAGAAGCTCTTTTGTACATTAAAACTAGAAAACTGTTGGCAATATGATGTGATTAGCATCAATACTTGCTTCCCGTGAGCCGATTGATCTGCTCGAGCCTCCAAAAGAGATCACCCTGCTTTGTTTACTTGTTAGCACATTGTATTACTTTCAAAGTATAAGATCTTCTTAGAGCTCTCAGAAAGCTTTATGTGCAAACACTGTGCTAAAGTGTTTATATAAAACGCACTGGAAACCACATCCACTGACATAGCTGCTCTGCTAATGCTAACGCTAATGCGAACAAAGCGCTCTTCAAATAGCTCCTGCAGTTTTTCTTGAGAATGTAATTAAGAAACAGAATGTACATTCGTGTGAAAACACTTTCTTTCAAATTTTCAAATTGGTCGCATTTCTTTATAAGACATTTTACACATTAATCACACTACAATGATACAAATGTTATTGCGCAAAGCTGTGGAGGAAGAACAAACAACTCGATGTACAAACGTTTTTCCACCTTTTAAGAAGACTCTTATTATAAGATGGTCCTGTGGTATCAGGATTTACATACGTAGAGATGTATAAGGATTCTATAATCTATTTAAGCCTAAGGCATTACAGTATTTCCTTTTTAAATGTATAAAATCAAGACGCACAGGTGGCGTAGCAGTCTAACATACTGACCAGCACTGTCACATCACACACTTTTGACTGAGACACCCGCCTGCCCTATGATGGACTGGCATCCTGTCCAGGCTCTTACATCTGTGCCCCGTGTTCTCCAGAGCCACAATAATAATAATAATACAAAATCACAATCCACTTTTTTGGAGGTGGCTTGTGAAAAATTAGACGCATTCTGTATTTTTTTAAAATGAAGCTACAGTAACTGAAAGCCACTCAAAGGATCTGGGCGTTACTCCAATCATGTATGGTGGAGATAAAGGACACAGTAAGAGAGAGAAGCCCACACATATGTCTAGCAACCTGTCTGAACCTGTCTGTTGTGTTGTGTTGTGTGCTAAAAGGTCAGCAATGATGTGGTGTCACAGCGTGAAGATGAGGCGTGAGATCTGGGATAATTTTCACACCCCCAGTCCAGGTTTTTGCTTCTTGGCTGCGGCGCATAAGCAGACAGTTCACCCTTCACACTCAATTAACCATCAGCTATAAAATCTTAGTACTAGAGTTTCATATTTTGTCAAATACTTCCAAACAGGAACTAAAAGCAGCATTAGGGTCAGGGGCGACTGGTGTATTTTTAAAAAAGAGGAAGCAGATATGATCACTAAACACTGCTCACAGAAATTAGGGGATATATCATCATGGGATATTTAATTTTGAACCTAATTTTTGTGAGCAGAATATTACTGCCCAGCCATATATTATATTTATACATTATATTTCTTTAGTGGAGTTAGTTACGTTGCTTAATGCCGTCTTACGTAACATATCTAGAATATCTTTTTTCTCTTTAAAAATTATATAAGACTCGCGCATAAAATTCAGTCTACCAAAAATGTGCCTGCCCACACTTCATTTGCTGCCAGTGAAGACTGTGTCCCCGTCCAAGGTTCAAGATGAACGTAATAGGCAGTCTGAGAGATGCAGGCTTTAATGAGAGTCTGTTATTTTGGGGCTTCAGAGCAGGATTAACGCACAGGCTGTGCAGTGATATTGTGAGATATTTGATCATTTGATTCATTTGAATCCCACCAGGATTAATGAATACAATAGACACCCAGGAAAAAACAGCAGATGATTTTATTCGAGTCTCCTGATGTGCCCAGTTGTGTCGTCTTGGCGTCTGGACATAAAACTATGGCACTAAAACCTACAGGTCACTTTTAATACACTGTATTAATGAATAGCAGAGAAACACAGTGAAGATTAAGAAGTATCTTCCTTTATCTGATGTGAAGAAGATCTGTAACTACATTTTTTTTGACCGGCACCAAAGTAGCTAAACTCTTGGTTCGGACCAAGTATTGGAAGCACTAATGATGTTACATGGTTGAGAGAGATTAGAGGAAAAAACAGAATAAAGAGACATGACGATCTCGCCCTGAATTTCCCCTCTCTATGTAGAGATTTATGGTCCTACAGCCAGAGGTGGGACAGAAAACCCCCTCTCTCATTCTGGGTCACCCCTTCACCCCTGTTTCCCTTCCTTTGTGGCTCTCTCTGTTTCTGACTCTCATAAGCTCTGGTTAGTGATAAACACAGTGGGCTGTAAATCCTGCACCAGGCAGTCAGGAAGAGCATAAACCACCCTGTTCTACCCCAAAGAGAGAGGAGGGGGGCACAAACCACCCAAATCTACTCATGTGTGTAAGAAAGAAGGAGAGCTGCTTTACAGGAATAGCACATGGTAAACTGACCATGTGACTCATACACACACATACACAGCTGGCGTGCCATGTTTAAGGGCTGGCTTGTTCACACACACACACACACACACACACACACACACACACACACACACAGAGTTCTGTGATTTCAGAGCAGTTCGTGCTTCCCAGACTGAAGAGAAATGAGATCTCCCGCACTGCTGTACATGTGGCATTTCATTCATC
>JAUZST010014396.1:0-10628 GCA_034779995.1 Parotocinclus haroldoi
AAAGCCCAAACCTACCCCACATAGGCTGAGCAAACCCAACCATTTCCAAATCAACATCTGTTTCTGAAATATTCAGGTTCTTAATACAGACTCTGCTGGCCCGTGATGTAGTCTCCATGACAGCTGGCAAAAGGAGTGCCTTGAGTCTTTACTGAAACCATTGCCTTATGAAAACAAGGCAAACTTTATCATGGCCGATACTTCATAGTCACCGATTCCACCTTCCCTCTCAGTACATCCACCTTTAGAAATGTAGCATTTAGGGCGCTTTCCTCTCTCCACTCTCTCCTCTAATCCATTTCCATTTTCTTCACAATCATAAAAGTTAAACAGGAGAACTGTTTGTGGTACTCATTCATCCATAAGCAGCGTGCAATACGTGTGATTAAACGACCCGTAGTAGTCAATTGAGATGAGAGCAAATTTCTGAGGGTTCATTATGATGCCAATTTCTCAGAATTATTGAATATTCTAAAGGCAAACTGGCTGGATGAGATTAAATGTGGTTGTTTGAGAATTATTCACTTCTAAACCATCTGCCTCTCAAATTACACATTAGCCAAACTATTAGCTCACGGTGGGCCCTTATTGAATTACAATTCCATCATTGTGTTAAGAGCGACTCTGGATACCTGTGCGCTTCCACATGCGGCAAGAACATGAGCATCAGTCTTCCCTCTCATTGTTGTGGCTGTTCTCTGCACACCCCTTCATTTATCTTCAGATAGAGAGTGCAATGCACAGGAGGAGGAGGAGGAGGAGGAGGAGGTAGTTTGGATGATTACTGAGAGAGAGAGGTGAATGTAAGAAAGGAGCAGGCAGGCCTCTGCCCTGTTTCTGCTCCATTTGTTATGTTAATTACTATCAAGTCCGGTCAGTCAGAGAGAATGACCTGAGCAGGCATCATGCCCATCTCTGGTTTAACAGAGCCGCCGGTTAGGCTTTCCAGAAAGCAGATGAGTGATGGCCCAGTGCCAGCCCACGTTCACCACTTGCACCCTGTCTATGTACCACCAAGGAGTGTCGATAATTAATCTGCTCAAAAAGCTTTGTCATCTGTCACTGAAGTTCTGACAAGTTCAAGAGAGGGTTCAACACCATTTTATGTGAGCGAATCCTAAAGTTCGTTTAATCAGAAGGTTGTGCGGCCGAAATCTGCTGCCGTTGGGCATTTGATTAAGACTCTCAACCCTTAACGGTTGAGTATAACTGCCAATCAGTTTGGATAAGGGAATCTGGGCTACCCAGATTATCTGCCACAGGTGGTACCATGGCGTGATGGTACAGATATACCACTATACATGTTCTCCCCATGTTTACAGTTCCAGTTTAATGTCCATTCGCTCGACATCCGTTCTCTCGAACGGCCCATATCTTAATAATTATAAAAATGTATATGAAGAATTAAAAATCTTTTTTTTTTTTTCCAATCTCTGGGAGTTGTGGCTCTAAACATCTGGCCAATCAGCACTGCAGATCCATGAACCAAAGTCGGTCATTCACTCGAAACCACACTACTTTGTGTTCGGTTGTCTCCTTGTTTTTAGCCCATGTTTGGACTAGAGATTGTTTTAATTCAGTCGATGTTTAGAGACTTTTTCTCTGAGTTACTTATATTTGTGTTTGATTTCCACCTACTGATTAATTACAAACTATGTTGTTCATAAGTGTATGTACATGTCCTATTGTAAGTAGTACTCCTTTTTGTCACTCACTACCTGTATATTCTCCCTAGTTCATCAGGCTGATTTTCCGTGTTGTCGATGAATTTTCGGCTTTCCTTAAGCAAACAGTATTACATTACTGTTTTTAAAATAATTATCGTGAATTTCAATAAAATAAGTACAGTAATAAGTACGTTTTCAGCAGTATCTTTGAGGCATTGACGCATCACGTTGGAAGCTGCTTTCTTGCAGTAAATACCCTTAATAATTCGTTACTGCAGCCTTAAGAGACTGTGGTAATGTCTGATCAACATCCAATCCTCTTTGATAAAATGTAATGCGGTGGTTAAACGCTGCATACCTGTATAACTGACCTCAGCTGTGTGGTGGTGTATAAAAACACAACCGTATTTAAAATCATCTGGCTGGATGGCAGGTGAATGAGATATGAAGTGACCCTGATTTGATATAGAGAAGAAAAGTGACATGTCTATAGCCTGTTTATCACTTCATCCTTCCTGGAGCCACATTAACATCTTAATAAGAAAGTGTGTTAAACCATGTCTTTACATCTTCTTTGACAACACTGAATTGAGGTGTCAGGCAGGTTCCCACTGACGTTAATTGAAACTGCCATGTGCTTAAAAAAAAGCTAAAATATAACCCATTACGTTTGTCAAGTAGGTTTTGGTTTGGTTGGCCTGGGCAGCTGGCGCCATGGTATTATTTCCCACCGCTCCTGGTCGTACACACGACTTGTTTATCAGGTGTGATTGGGTGGGATGTTATACAAGCACACCAATGTGTGTTTCCACGGTTTTTGTTATCCTCTAATAAGTTGTGGCCTGTCGCTTTGTTTTTGAAATCCCCCAGGAAATCCCAAAGCTCTCAGATTTAGGCCAGAGATGAGTGTGGAAGATTGTTGTGTGCAAACAGGGAGGGCTGATAAACTCCTCGTGACTGGATTACCAAGCCCCGGATTGCTGCAGCCTTCCTCGCCGCTCTTCTTCTCTCGCTGTCCGTTTCAATCAAGTCAGGAGTGTCTTTTTGGCCAGGCGTGATGGAACAGTAAAGGATGTGTGTTTCAGGCACGTCACTCAAGAATGTGTGTTTTCAGACAGGAACCGTCTTAAGATTCATGGATTTTTCACTCTTTACCAATGAGAGTCTGAGCTGTAATGTGACACCAAGCTTTGAATATGATGGACGTTGTGTAGGCAGATGGTAGAACGATGTCTCCGGCCCATTTTCCCCATTCCTCTTCCGCTAAACTATTTAATTTCCGAATGGAGTGTGAAATATTGACAAACGATTTTCATCCTCTTTTGCACCATGAAGAACCAATCAGGTCCACACCCCAGCTGTAACTTTGGGTTGTCATGGATCCCTACACCTGATCAATGAACTTCACATATCATTACGCTGTGGCGCCTCAGAGACCTGTCTTATTCGCCGAATAAAGTGCTAGAAATCTTTCTTTAAAATTGCCAATGATTCACATTTTTAGTCTCCGGGGCAGGGTGTATTTCAGATCCATTTAAGGTGTAGTGTTGAGCTTTTATGCTGCAACTATAACAACATGAGATGATCCAACCTCTGCATCGCTTTTAAAAGAACGTTTTTCTGCCCTACAGCTGCTAGTTTTCCTTTTGAACTTTAGGAATTTGGAATATCTAATGATACTGAAATGAAATTTCAGTTAGGACTATGTTGTGTGGACACTGCTGTGTTGGTGCATTCTGACAGCCTAATACGGCAGCAGTTTTGTTGTTGTTTCTGCTGCTAAATGATCCTTACCCTGTAGTGCTGACTAATCAAAATACTGAACAGAAACTTTCACAGCCTCATGTTGAAGCTCTTTGTGGTTGTTTGCTTTCCGGGGTTTTAAAATAATAATATTTTACTATAGGAAATAAAAGCCTGTCTTTTACTGCCAATCATTTGCCGCAAGAGTTAAGTTTTAGAGCAGAAATTCTTCATTTGTGAGTTTAATTACAGAGGCGTTTTAGTTTTTAAATCCTTTTTTTAATATAAGTTACTTTCCGGAGGGGAGCACGGTGGCTCGGTGGGCAGCACCTCTGCCTCCCAGAAAGAAGATCCCGGGTCCAATCCCAGGGTGGAGCGGCCCAGGTCCTGACTGTTTGGAGTCTGCATGTCCTCCACATGTCTGTGTGGGTTTACTCTGGGTACTCCGGCTTCCTCCCACAGTCCAACGACATGCGTGTTAGGTTAATTGGTGTCTTTAAAAGGGGCCTTAGCATGTGACTGTGTTGTTGCATCAATTGCGCCCAGAGTCGCCAGGTGGGCACCGGCTGACCTGTGACCCCATGTGGATTAAGCGGAATATAAGAAATGAATGAATGAAGTTACTTTCCGCTACTTATTTCTAACAAGCTGTAAATGGTGTTCATAAGTATATGTACTGATACTATTGTAAGTAATACTCTTGTTTGTTGCTCCTCTACCTGTGTTTGCTCTAACCGGTTCACATTCAATCGTTGATTCTCTGTATTGTCTGGATGATCTTCCATGTTGTTCGTTATACAGTCTATCTATGCGTTTTTGGCTTCCATCAAACAAAATTGTCATCATACCAACCTGTTAAGTGTTAGACAGGGTCATAACGGGATGTTAGGGTATTTTTTTAAATCGTTGATTATAGGGGGGTATCTCTGACCTACGTATGAATAGTTTGCATGCAGCTTTCTTGTGAAAATCCCCATTGTATTTACATTCCAGCAGCATCAGGGATGTGGACCACAGACCTGCCAGTTCTTTACTGATCTTTTCACATTATAAACAGCGAGTTTGTGCTTTTCACCAGCCTCTTTTAGGTGGTCTTGAAATAGCTGTTACACAGTCACAGGAACCCTGATAGATCGTGTCTCATTTACTGATGGCGCAAACTGGTTATGACACATGTAAATTGCTTTTTTAACACGCCCAATAAAGATGCAACCCTTTGAGAATCTTTTGTTTTTCCACGTTAGTGTTTTTTTTTTTTTCTTCCTTTCCTATTCTTTTAACGTTCTGCTTCCATGTCTTTGTTGTCCCAGTAGACTCTAGAGCAGGGGCGGGAGTGCAGAGAGCGGTGGACCACGCCGTTATCGGAGGAGTTGTGGCCGTCGTGGTCTTCGCCATGCTTTGCCTGCTTATCATTTTGGGACGCTACTTTGCAAGACACAAAGGTATGTGAACGGCTCATTCA
This sequence comes from Parotocinclus haroldoi, assembly GCA_034779995.1. Taxonomy (NCBI): domain Eukaryota; kingdom Metazoa; phylum Chordata; class Actinopteri; order Siluriformes; family Loricariidae; genus Parotocinclus; species Parotocinclus haroldoi. Next base: position 4,873 of record JAUZST010014396.1, read on the forward strand.
AGCACAAGTCGAACCCACTTTTCCAAGATGAGTTCACGGGACCTTCTAATTGTTTTGGAAGTGATTTTCAGCTGGCGAGGACTCTGCGGAGTTTTGGTGACTTGCTGTAGAAATCAGCAGCACCACGCCAGTAAGACTCACCTCCCATCCTAACTAGCCCCCCTCCCCCACCCCCTGTGACTCGGTGCAGTTCTGTTTTTCATTCTGACGAGAGTCCACTTTTTGTTGGGGCTCCCAGCTTCATTACAAGACGGTGGACTGCGGGGACGGGGAATAATACCAGTCGGAAATGAAGTTTGAAGTGGCGTTGTTATTCCAGCCACCTTGTTACACTTTGAAGGTTAATCCAGAAGCGCAAGTCGGAGCGAACAGAAAATTCAGGCGTCTCTCTCTCTCTCTCTCTCTCTCTCTCTCTCATTTTCGGAGTTTTTTTTTTTTTTTTCATGGAAATTGAGGAATGCATTTTCATAAATTAATGGTGACTTCAAGCAAAATGATCAACAGGCTTGTTCCCCAAACATGTGCCATGCCCGTTTTGCACTGATTTGTTGCTTTTAATGGTGCTTATTTGCCGTTGCAAATGAGAGCGGCTGAGGTATATTCTGTAATCAAACTGTCTCCCATGTTTTATCATTTGGAATTGGTTTGTGGCACTGGCGACGCGTTTGCATATAAAAAGCCCTAGCGCCTGCAGTGCTTTGCTCTACAGCTTACTTATGGCCTTGTGAGATTGATGTGATGTCTGAATTAAAGAAACACTCCAAAAAAGCTTCACGATCGCCAAGATGTCCAGGCGTGTCTTTGACAACCGTGTCGTTGTTTGGATGTTCCTACAGGCACCTACTTCACACACGAAGCGAAAGGGGCTGACGACGCAGCCGACGCCGACACGGCCATCATAAACGCCGAGGGTGGACACAACAACTCGGATGAAAAGAAGGAATACTATATCTAATTGTCCAAGCCTCTGGTGGTGTTATCATTATTCTTAATATTATTCTTTTTTTTCTTGGTGGGTGGGACAGGAGGGGCATGGAAGGATTCAAAGGGTTTAGTTGTTTTGTTCCTGGGGATCGGCTTATGTAGGAGCTCCCTCGGACAACCGAGATGTTTTAAGTAAAAGATGATGGGTAGAAATTGTCTATGGATGGGGCTGGGGCTGGGGCTGGGGCTGGGGGTGAGGGTGAGGGTGAGGGTGGGGGGTGGCTATCAGGGATGGGGGTGGATTTGGGAAAGGATGCGGTTACCAGATGTTGCCATGTATCACTGTAGGACGCTTCGCCATCCAACACCTCCCAAACTGCTGGTTCTACTTTTGTTCCGTTCCGACCATTTGCAGAAACTTCTGTGCCTTGTTCTGAATTTCTGTTCTCTGTCATGCTTTCGGTTCGAAGGATCGTTCTGCCCCACACATATCCACGTGCTACTCCTTTATTTATGATCACTGTCTGCTTTCCTATGAGGGTAAATATACACAGCGCCTCAAGGCACCCCTGCACTGTGTAGCCATCAAGTTCTTCTAGTGCAAACCAAAATCCCATCGCATCCTCTCGTTTATACTGTGAGATCACATGGCACCATCTCCGAGTCCTTTTAGTATTTCTATAATCACTAAAAATGTACATCCTAATCACCATGTACTCGGAAATGAGGAACAGCAAAAGCATGACCCATCAGGCCTTCTCGAATCAAAAAACCCAGTCCCAGTTCCTCATTATTACTCTAGAGGACAAGTGCTGATCAGTTCCTCTTATCCTGTGTTCCTTTTTTTTTTTTGTTGTTGTCGTTTCGTTAGTTAGAGTCTGGTGTGTTGATGGGTGCAGACAAATGATTTCTATTCGCCATGCTGCACCTGCACGGGCATGTTGCTTGGTTCCACTCAGCTTGAGGGAGTTGAAAGGATATTTATCGTTTTGGCATGCACTTGTCGTGTGGTTCTTTTTATCCACTGCTGAGTCATTCCATTAAAAGGTCGAAATGCTTTAGCAAGTTAGATGCTTTAGCTTTCCTGAGCTGGTGTTGATGGTCCTGTAGCACATACGCTTATACGACTACCTAAAATAATGTCAAAGTGGGTCTGTCAGTAGGTCTTAGATTCTGGTTTCAGTACATATGACTCGCCTGTATAGGACGCGATCACGGTTTTCGTTGGACCGAGTCAGAATTTAACGTATACTACCTAAAGAATCTCTAACAGATAAATATGTTTACTTGTGTACTCATGACTTTGTACTTACATGTCACTGAAGATGAGCCCTAGCTGTGAATTTGGTACATCAGAATACAGTAGAGGTTTCCGCCATTTAACGACTGCGAAAGAAGTCGCTGACCGAAAAGAACGTTGACCGAGGTACCGTTGTCACCAAGGTACACACAAAGGGTATCTTCACTATGAAACGATACACAAATGTGCACACGTTAACTATGTAAATTCACCCCTCGCTGGCTGCACACAACCAAGAGAGATTGAGTCTGCTTAAAGAAACGCAAATTGCCAAAGCAGGCAATGCAGTAACAAACTTTTAAGGTATCTTATTCATTAAATGATGAATCAATATGCATGGAGATTAATTAAATAAAAAAACTAAATCAAACAAAGTGATGACATGAATAATCTTTATGATAGAAAAAAAAGTAAAAAATACTAAACCTGTTGTTCATTTGACCAGCTTTTAATATGGTAGTTAAGACTTTGTTTGTTAATGTGGATGGACATTGGTCAGATGGTCGTTAAATGGCGTTTACCTGATTATGGTTAGGTACTGTTGGTTTCTGGCCAAAATCACTTCTTATACTTCAGGGGAGTTTAAAACGTTTTCTCAAAACAAGCAAAGCAACTCCCGTACAGTGTCAGTCATTCAGGTCAACGATCAGTCCCGTACCTACAGATCTGATCTAGTCCTCAAAGCCGAGCAAACCATGGCATCATCAGACTTTATTCCTCTCTACTCAGAATGACAATGTGCAATAATAGTTGCAGAAATGGAATTTTCAGTTGGATGGATATCCAGAGAAGAACCAAACAGCGACGCCTATGATAAATGCTTTGTGATGTAATGTTACAAAAAAAAAAAACAACAACAACTTCCAATTGCTATCATTGGTAAGACACTAGTGACTGGTGTGCGATTGAAACAACGGACACGTTTGGAATACCAAAAGTGCATCGATAGACTGTATTATAAACAACATAATAGGTCAGCCAGATGAAACGGTGACTCATCGAGTGAATGTGAACCAGTTCATGTGGTTCTAGGTTAGCGGAAATATACAGGTAGTACAAACAAAGCAGTACTACTCACTTACAAACACCATTTACAGCTTGTTTTACTACTAACTCAAAGGAAAAAAGTCTAAACACGTCTTCTAAGTTGGTACAGGCTCTTGTCCAAACATGAGCTAACGAGTAAGCGAGCACACACAATTTACATCCGCTTTTAAACTACCACCTCTGCTTGTGGATCAACTTGCTTAACTGTAATTATAATTTTGAATATAATAATAATATTATCAAAAGTAGCACTAAATGGGCATTTTTACTTGTTGGGATCCTTTTGTTATAAATTCTGAGCACAGAGGAAGACCGCATGCTCCATGTTTCTACCTAAACATGTGAGAGGAGGAATTGTCTGAGACGTTTGCTAGTGCTTTTCATCTGAAGGAGGAGTTTTCGAATTAAAAAAAAAAAAAGCATAAGAACTGTAAGAGCTTCTGGAGTGGCCTTCTTGACTCGCTTGATCAGCCCCAGTCGTGATTAGTGAGGTCAGAAGGCCGCTCATCAAAACACATAGGGGCGTATATGAAACAATGAGGCCACGTTTAAAAAGTAGGATTCCATATAATAAGTGCAGCTACAACATAGCCTGGAGCAAATGTGCGTTACATATGTGATCATCATGAGATGTAAAAGTGCTCATCAGCACCATCTCTCTCTTTCACCTTCACTGTAAGCTAAGAGGAAATGAAAGGAGGAGTATTAAACCTGATAGTCTTAGAAAAATGAAGGGACACTGGACAGCAGACCTTCCCTTAACCCTCTGGATCAAAGCTTCACTTCACTCATGAATACATGGGTATCGTCGGCCAGTTGTGTATGCATATAGTTCAGCGGGACGTTCCACTCTTGACTCTTCCTCTTACGCGAGTGCAAACGATCAGCCCGAAGCGGAAGCTCCGTCTTCAGCGAGTTCTCATTCCTGCATCGTGCTGTTAAGTAGACACCATGACTTGCGGCCTGCGAACCTTCGTGTGTAAATAAGCCGAAAGAAGGCGCGGGAGAAATTGCCGTCGCATCTGCTTTTCGTTTGTTATTTAAAGTTTTCGTTACGTTCACCAGTTTTCTAGCACAGTACAGACCGAATGTGTCACAGCTAAAGGTTTAAGTGTGTGACTGTTCCGTAGTGGACCTTTGTATAGCTTTGGTGAAAAGTCTGGTGGCTTCGATTTACACAGGATCACAGTTCGTTATGAAACATAGACAAATGTGAAAGACATGACTCCGTTTTCCTGACTCAGCTCTCATTTCGACCGGGCTGGTGTACATTTTGTTCAACTTGATATGTTAGACCTATTTTAAATGTGTCGGTTGTGGTCTTCTGAAGACTTGAATGTTTCAAACTAGGACTCTATGGAAATGCAGCATTGTGCTAAATTGTTGTTTTGAGCACCTCCATTTTTGTCTGTTACCTGTACAGAGAATCAAAAAAAAGGTCCGAATGAACCACAGAGAAGTGCCTGTGGTGAGGTATGAAACTGGATTTGCTTTTCTACCTTAACATGATTGCCCCTGGTTTACTAGTGCATCAGTGTTAATGACGTATTTTACGACACAATTGCTGTTTTCTTTATTTGATCTCGTTTTTGTCCCTGTTTGGGGTCATTTACGAAAACATTAGGTTTGCATCTCAGGTAGATTGCAACATCAAACCCCCTCACGTTAACAAAGGAGACGAAGAAGAATGGATTTGAAGAAAAAAAAGCTTTGCATTTGTACATTTTTTGGTAGTTCTTTAATATTTGGTGCACTGTACAAGACGTGTTGAATATTGTTTTTAGACTTAGCTCACAAAACAAGAACAGAAAGATGTATGAAAAGACCGAAATCACCAAGAAGCATCACTTCAAAACTCGACATATTTCTGATATTTCTGGCTCCTGACGGGTGGGATCACAGAAAGGCCGTGGTGTGTTAATCGCACATTGTTTTAGGTTGATTTTATTGTCTTTCTGCTGTACTTGGGCAATGTTACTGTGTATTAATGAATATCCACATTTCCATACACATTTTGTATTGGTTCATTTTAGACATTTTTACAAAAATGGAGAGTTCTTGTCTTAATAAAAAGAAAAGATATTAATGTTCAAAGTAAGCACTGTGTCTGGTGTTGTTTTTTTAATAAACTGTTTTTGTGTTGCAGTGTTAAATGCATACATTAGCTAGAAATCGAACGGATCAGTCTCTGTATGTAGTTGCCGTTTGATGGGGCTGGGGGTAGCTGGTGGGGGTGGTGGGGGTGGTGGCGAAGGCCAGAGGTGGCAAAAGTACCAAAGTAAAACTACTAAAATCAATCTAATGTTTTTTAAACTATTCCTAAATTTTTGTGAGCTGAGTATATATCTTTGTGTGTATTGGCTAAATATTTTTGTATATATATATATATATATATAAATATTCAGCTAATACATTTTTTATTTTAGCTTTATATATATATATATATACACAAAAATATTCAGCCAATACATTTTTAATTTTAGCT